>ONZH01003357.1:0-65773 GCA_900303285.1 Rhinella marina
AACCAAGGCCCAAACTTGGGTGGGGGTAGCAGGTTTGCCCGTCCCCGCCTCCACAACATTCACCCAGTGTGCCGTCAGGGAGATGTAGCATCCCCGGCCTCAAACCAAAGTGTTGGTGGTCAAATGGCCTTTTGCAGTAACCGTGTTACTCGGGCGTGGATGATGTTTTGGGACATGTGCCTGGGCAAGGCAGGGATGGCACAGAGGGAAAAATAGTGGATGGCTTGATTGCTTTCCCCCTTGCCTATGCCATCTGTGGTTGTCATAGGCAACGTGATTTTAAGGGGTGCAGAATTTTATCTTCTTTTTTGTCTAGTTTGGCTTGGGGTCCATGGCAATGTAGAGGAAAGAAGGTTTCCTTGTATGGTCTCACTTTACAGAGAGGTTACATTGTCTTTGGAGTGTATTGTTGAGAGGCTGTGATAGTGGCGTAATAGTGCGACTTGGGCGCGTTATATGCACCGAGACATGCTTCCCCTGCTGTCCCAGTTGCATTCCAGCAGTGTTGGCATCCTTTTCTGAGGTTTCAGGGTGGACTTGGTGACCTCCAAGTGGTCGAATTGAGATTTCCAAGTGGCGAGCATTTTTTTCCCATAGACTTTAATGGGATTCGATATTCAGTCGAATAGTCGAATTTCGCGGTCTTTTCGAATCGAATTTCGAACTTTCGAATATTTCACTACTCGCTCATCTCTATTCATAAGTGAAATCAAGAGTGAAACAATACAAAGAAAATGTCAAGTGACAATATATGAAATACTCCATTCTCATGTGTTAAAAAGCAATACAATATAATGATTAATTAATTATTAGTACACAACAAACTCTGTTACAAAGTGAATAAAACGCAAACAAACCAGTGAAAAATAAAAAAAAAAAGTTATTATTTTCTTTTTTCTTTCTCTGCCTTTGATATTTTATTCAAATAGATCTTGATAATGGCGTGAAGTAGTTTCCTCCTATAAGATGGACATTGGCATCACCTCTATCATACCCATTAATTTGTAATATAATATCTATAAATGACAACGGAAATAAAATAGGATTAATATAGTGAAATAAAAACACCCGACAAATAAAAAACAACTATCCCCTTTCAATGACACTACAAAAAAGCACCAAATCCCTGATTTTCATTTAGTCCCAATGGAGCCATGGTGTCCAATTGGAAAATCCATTTACTCTCCATCTGGGCTAATTTTTTCCCTTTGTCACCACCTCTAGGTCCTAAATGTACTACATCAATACCTCTGAATCTGAACAGACTTGAATTACAATTGTGAAACAGTTTAAAATGTTTTGGTATTGTTTTGAGACAATTTAGATCTTCTTCATTGGCTTTTTCTATATCTCTAATATGTTCTCTTACCCGTCTTTTCAATTCTGTGGTGGTAAGGCCGATATAGATCTTCTCACATGGACATTTTGCATAATAGATGACTAGTTGGTGAGAAAAGTTGGTGAGTGTGGAACAGGAAATTGCCATAATGGAGAAACAAATGGATAAAGATCTGACTATGGATCAGTTATCAACATTAAAGGAGGAGTTGGCAAATAGTTTCTCCATATGGGAGTAAGAGATTACATCACAAAAAATAAAAAATTTCAACTTGATGCCACAGATTACAACAATAAAAAAGTCTTCCGATGGCATAGGAAAAATACAGATGAAGGCACTAGATCGCGAACATCCTCGTTCTCTTCTATAAATTCCACCTTTGAGTCAAGTAGAGCAAATGGTGAAGAATATACATCCAAACCACGAAGGACTCAATCCAACGGTTAAATAGAAGTCAAGGTGGTAAACGCAAAATGGATGATAAAAAATAAAATATCAATAAAAAAGGAAAGGAAGATTCCCTAAAGGTAATTAATTTATCTACTATTCTATTAACGCCTGACCAACTTAATGTTTTGCAAAAAGTTTTGAGTTTTTCGCCATCTGCCAATATGAATTTATTTACAGTGACAAAGGATGTTCACCTATTTGCACGAAAATTACTTTTAAAAAAATTACACTGTAGGAGAGACGAAGACTATTTATCCATGTCCAAGGAAGAGAAAGAAGCTTTAAAAATACTGGAAGACCTCGCCCAGGAAACTGAAAATGAGGAGGTACAAAAGGGAAGTGTGGTACCAAAGGAAATAATGAAAAAATCAGACATTTCCGCAGTTTTCCTTATGCCCTGCAATTGACATTTTTGTAAAGTTAGTCAGTGAGGATTTGAAAAACATTAAAAGGAAAGCTGATATCAATAATCTTAGTGTTAAGGAAAGTCAAGCGTTACAACAGTTGGAAAAATGCAAAGGGGTGGTTATCAAACAGGCAGACAAAGGGGGGAATGTGGTGATCTGCAGGGGCGGACTGGGAACTTAAAGTGGCCCTAGAAAAAATGCTAAAAGTGGCCCCGTTTTGTGGTCGAGTCCAAATTGATGGAAGGCAGGGCCAGCCATACCATATTGTGGCACATTGTACCACCCCAATAAAACCAAATATTACAGTGCATCACAAAATGCATCCCCAAAAGCTTCCACTGGATGGATGAGAGGAGGGCTCAGGCGGCCCCCTGGGCATCGGCCCACAGGGAAATTTCCCTGTAAGGTCTATGGCCAATCCGCCCCTGGTGATCTGGCCCTTGGATATGTATGAAAGGCAAGTATTCAAATTATTGAAAGATAAAGTTTGTTACAAACGTCTGCCAGGTAATCCACTTCCTGTCTTTGAAAAGGAACTGCATGAGATTCTGGACCAAGCCCAAGCAGATGACATCATCTCTAAAAAAGTGAAAGAAATGCTAATAGTCAAATATCCCAAAATTCCAACCTTTTATATAATTCCAAAGATTCACAAAGATATAACCGATCCCCCAGGCCGCCCCATTGTTGCAGGTAATGAAAGTTTATGTGAAAATATCTGAAGCCTTATCGATTTTCATCTACGGCAACTAGTGGTCAATCTACCTTCTTTTATTCAGGATACCACAGCAGCTCTCAACAGATTAGCAAATATCAATATTGATGATGAAACACTTATTTCAACAGCTGATGTAGAATCATTATATACCAGCATTAAACATGAAGATGGACTACGAGCGGTTGCTGAATTTTTGAGAGGTAACCATCAAGAACCTCAATTTAATGGGTTGATTTTAGAGTTGCAAAACTTTGTGCTACGTCACAATTTTTTTCATTTTTAAGGATCACCATTACCTGCAACTAAAAGGGGTGGCCATGGGGGCCACTTGTGCCCCTTCATATACCAACTTGTTTTTGGGGGCATGGGAGAAAATGATTTTTCAGGAAGATTGTATACAGGGAATAGAGAAGGTGCAAAATTGGGTGCGCTATATCGATGATGTCCTGTTTTTGTGGGAGGGATCGAGAGATGAATTAGATTGCTTCATGTCAGCTTTAAATTCCAACAATTTAAACATCAAACTCACTTTTTAGGCTGGCCGGGAAATGAATTTTCTGGACCTCAAGATCAAGGTAGGCAAAAATGGCTTTCTAGAAACTGATATCTATAGAAAGCAGACGGCGGTTAAAGGGAACCTGTCATCTCCGAAACACCCTCTGAACTAGAGTAAGAGGTGTATAGTGTAAGTGATGCTGAATCTGAATATATAAGTTTTATCTTCATACTCACTTCCATTCCGACGCTGTGCTCCCACAAACCAGCAGTAAAATGCATTGAGAGGACTCATCTCTGAGTCCTCTCCATTATGTGAGTGAGCACAGGAGTCCAGTGAGTGCATTTTACTGCCGGTTTGTGGGAGCACAGCATCGGAATGGAAGTGAGTATGAAGATAAAACTTATATATTCGGATTCAGCATCACTTACACTATACACCGCTTACTCTAGTTCAGGGGGTGTTTTGGAGATGACAGGTTCCCTTTAATGCGCTCCTACATGCAGATTCTTCGCATCCAAAATCCACCATTAATGGTATACCCACAGGTCAAATTTTGAGGCTTAAGAGGATCTGTTCGGAAGAAGCCTCTTTTTTTTAACGGGCCCAGGAGCTAAAAGGACGGTTCCGGGACAGAGGGTACAGTAATAGACAAATCAACAGAGGATTCAGAATTGCGAAACAAAAAATGAGAAGCAAATTATTGGGTCCGAATGAAGTCAAAACATCTGACTCTACAGTGGCCACACGATTCATCACAAATTATAATCAGCAGTGGAATCAAATTGGTACGGTTCTCAAAAAACATTGGGACGTACTAAAAACGGACAAGATTCTAATACATTGTATCACAGATCATCCCTTGATGACAGCCAGAAGGTCTAGAAACTTAAAAGACAGGTTAGTCCATAGCCACTATATATCCGAAACAAATGACATAAAGGAAGAGAGACAAATAAGAGGCTTGTTTGCATGTGGATCTTGTGTGGCGTGTAAAAATATGGATCGGGTGCACTCGTTTACTGACACTGCGAATACACGAGTTTATGAAATAAGAGAGTATATAATATGTTCGACCACTGGAGTCATCTATTATGCAAAATGTCCATGTGAGAAGATCTATATCGACCTTACCACCAGAGAATTGAAAAGACGGGTAAGAGAACATATTAGAGATATAGAAAAAGCTAAAAAAACTAAATTGTCTCAAAACAATACCGAAACATTTTAAACTGTTTTACAATTGTAATTCAAGTCTGTTCAGATTCAGAGGTATTGATGTAGTACATTTAGGATTTAGAGGTGGTGACAAAGGGAAAAAATTAGCTCAGATGGAGAGTAAATGGATTTTCCAATTGGACACCATGGCTCCATTGGGACTAAATGAAAATCAGGGATTTGGTGCTTTTTTGTAGTGTCATTGATAGGGGATAGTTGTTTTTATTTGTCGGGTGTTTTTATTTCACTATATTAATTCTATTTTATTTCCCTTGTCATTTATAGATATTATATTACAAATTAATGGGTATGATAGAGGTGATGCCAGGGGCGTAGCTATAGGGGGTGCAGAGGTAGCAGTTGCTACCAGGCCCAAAGACCCTTGTACTGCATAAGAAGACACACAAAGCACTGAGGCAAGGGGGGCCCAAGCTGAACTCTTGCACCAGGGCCCATGAGCCTTTAGATACGCCCCTGGGTGATGCCAATGTCCATCTTATAGGAGGAAAGTACTTCACGCCATTACCAAGATCTATTTGAATAAGATATCAAAGGCAGGGAAAGAAAAAAGAAAATAATAACTTTTTTTTTTTTTTTTTTTCACTGGTTTGTTTGCGTTTTATTCACTTTGTAACAGAGTTTGTTGTGTACTATAATGTACAATATAATAATCAATATAATAATCAATTAATCATTATATTGTATTGATTTTTAACACATGAGAATGGAGTATTTCATATATTGTCACTTGACATTTTCTTTGTATTGTTTCACTCTTGATTTCACTTATGAATTGATATATATATATATATATATATATATATATATATACCGTATTTTTCGCTTTATAAGACGCACCCGAAGATAAGACGCACCCCAGATTTTAGAGTAGGAAAATAAGAAAAAAATATTTTTCATCAGACCACATATCTGACCCCCCATAAATTTCAAGACATCACATAAGGCCCCCATCAGACCTCAGATCAGCCCAGCGTTCCCCCATCAGACCTCAGATCAGCCCAGCATTCCCCCATCAGACCTCAGATCAGCCCAGCGTTCCCCCATCAGACCTCAGATCAGCCAGCGTTCCCCCATCAGACCTCAGATCAGCCCAGCGTTCCCCCATCAGACCTCAGATCAGCCCAGCGTTCCCCCATCAGACCTCAGATCAGCCCAGCGTTCCCCCATCAGACCTCAGATCAGCCCAGCGTTCCCCCATCAGACCTCAGATCAGCAGCGTAACCCATCAGACCTCAGACCAGCCCAGCGTAACCCATCAGACCTCAGACCAGCCCACAGTGCCCCCATGAGACCACTCTGTGCCCCATCAGACCTCAGACCAGCCCACAGTGCCCCCATGAGACCACTCTGTGCCCCCATCAGACCTCAGACCAGCTCACAGTGCCCCCATTAGACCACTCTGTACCCCCATCAGACCTCAGACCAGCTCAGTGCTCCATTAGACCACTCTGTGCCCCCATCAGACCTCAGACCAGCTCACAGCGCCCCCATTAGACCAATCTGTGCCCCCATCAGACCTCAGACCAGCTCACAGTGCCCCCATTAGACCACTCTGTGCCCCATCAGACCTCAGAACAGCTCACAGTGCCCCCATTAGACCAATCTGTGCCCCCATCAGACCTCAGACCAGCTCACAGTGCCCCCATTAGACCACTCTGTGCCCCCATCAGACCTCAGACCAGCTCACAGTGCCCCCAGTAGACCACTCTGTGCCCCCATCAGACCTCAGATCAGCCCAGCGTGCCCCATAACAATAAAATAAAAAACTTCACTTACCTGTCCAGCGCCCCGGCTCCGCTCCGGCGCTCCTTAGGCTTTCTGGCCCGACGCTGCACTGTCACCTGACTGCGTGCAGCGTCAGGTCATAGTGCGCGCACTACGTCCTGACGCTGTACGCGTTCAGGACAGTGCAGCGCCGGGCCGGGAAGCCTGAGGAGCCGCGGCAGGACAAGTAAGTGAAGTTTTTTATTTTATTGCTATGGTGCACGCTGGTGCATAATGGAAGCGCTCACTTGTATTCGTTTTATAAGACGCACTGCAATTTTCCCCCTACTTTTGGGGGGAAAAAAAGTGCGTCTTATAAAGCGAAAAATACGGTATATATATATTTTTTTTTTATATATTCATTCATCTTATCACTTTATTTCATATAACTTTTTTTATTTTTTACCTTTTAATTTTAAACTCATTAGCACCTTATGCACTTATCACGTTTATTGTGTACTAAAGAGGTAATTAGGTTGACTGTTTATATTAGGGTATTATTTTCTTTGCCCCATTATCTATATACGTCGAGTGCGCATGGCTGTTTGCTGGGTAGCGGTTCTTTCGCCCTTTTTCTAAAGTGGGATGATGCGTTGGAAATAGCAGCTTGCGTACGTATGTGCGTACGGAGTTGCCCTTTCCGACGTGAGTCTCAGAGGAAGGGCGGAAGAAGGCTCACGCTACGGATGTAAATTAGCCATGCGCCGCTGTCTCCGGCATACGTAATTGCGTATCATCATTCCTTCGCTTTCATTGGTTCCCCGGCCCTTTAAAAAACCATCGCGAACATCCCCACTACCTCTCCTCCCGAAGAAGCTGACGCGAAACGCATATATAGCTGCAGTTTGACTTTTATGATGGAAATTTGAGGATTATCTCCCGTTTCACAGCCATTTTATACTGCCTACCTCCTTCTATAGCCTTTATTTCAGTGCTGTAAGATAGAACTGTCTTATCGTTTCGCTGGCCTTTTTGGCATTTCTACCAGTATATAGTGATATATATATATATATATATATATATATATATATATATATATATATTCTTCATGTGGCAATTCATTATTGCAGTTTTTAGGATGTTTGCTTAATATATACACACTTACTGCAGACCTGAATTGTTTGTAACAGCTATTTTTCATTGGTTCTTGTGACTGATCATGCTATTTTTTAGTCTCCCTACTATATCATATATTGTTCACATACCTTTGTAATTTTAATTATATTTAATAAAATTATATTTTTATTATGGAATGATAAATTACTCTTGTTCTATTTGATATTCTTCTAATGTTTTGAGTAATTCCAGCTCTTATTGGTTGGTTATAGTATGGATGCAATTTGAATGGAATAAAAATGGCAAATGAAAAAACTTGACCAGAAAGTACAAAAATTCTGTAGTGCAATGCAGCACTTCTCCACTCCACTGCTATTGATCTTGAAGCTGTATTTTTACTATGTCTACCTCCTATTGCCCACCTACTACCACACTTCACCCAGATGCCATGTGAGGACCAAACATTGTCATTTTTGCCAGGCCCTGAGAAATCAAATTAAGATGGCATTTTTCTGTGTTTCTATTGCCTTGGATTTTTGTTGTTTGGGGTATTTGCAGGTGTTGATGGTGGAACCCTAAACCTTGTATTCACAAGAATGAGTTTCCAGTGGTGTTAGATCCGAAAGAATGACATTTAGAGAAAGGTCCAAGGTCAGATGGGCTGTCTGCAGCTTATTATAAAAAATGAATGCTCTCTAGTTTCACAGACAGGTAGGAAGGTTTCTATAGAAGCAATATTAAGACGTTTTGCAAAAGGACAGTCATGTGATTCTGTTTAATGAAGTAGTCATGTTTTTACAGAGGAATTTGCACATTTGTCCCTAGGATGCTTGAGTAATCCACAGGTCGGGCTTGCACAGGTGTATATCAGTTTAGCCTTTCTAACCTTTAGAGGAACATAAATAATTACTTGTCACTTATGAATGGGAAGGTTTCAGCAATTTTGCCTGGCATTCTTCCTATATCCATTTCATTTGTGTCTTTTACTATCATGTAATGAATCTTGTTTAATCATTAGCTGAGTGTTTACTTAATATTATTCAGGAATAGAAGGCACTTTGTGATGCTAGAAGATTAATTTTGTCACACACAAAAAAACTTTAGACTTCCCTCTGGTTAAATATGTACACAGGTATATATTTCTGTTTGTTTCTTCAAGCAACACAAAAAGGTTTATCAATTTATTTTAGATAATTCAATAAAATCAATAAAAGGCTTTTTTCTGAAAAGATTTAACACCATTGAAGCACTGGAGAGAAGCAAAACACACCAGTGGTGTAGCTGTAGGGGACGCAGTGGTCGCAATTGCAATCGGGCCCCTAAGCTAGGGGGAGCTAGGACTGCAGGAGAGAACGCCGAATGTGCAGAGTAGGGCCAAAGCAAGAGAGGTAAGTTAATTTATTTATTTTGAGCCTGATCTGAGGTCTGATATGGAGGTCTGAGGATCTGATATGGAGGTCTGATCTGAGGTTTGATATGTGATATGGGTCTGAGTATCTGATATGGGGGTCTGAATATCTGATGTGGGAGTCTTATCTGAGGTCTGATATGGGAGTCTGAGGATCTAATATGCAGGCCTGAGGATCTGATATGGGGAGCTCCTCTGAGGTTTCATATGGGGGTCTGAGGTCTGATATGGGGGTCTGACAATCTGATATGCAGGTCTGAGGATCTGATATGGGGGTCTCATATGAGGTTTCATATGGGGGTCTGAGGATCTGATATGGGAGTTTGATGATCTAATAAGGGGGTCTGATAAGAGGATCTGAGGATCTGATATGGAGGTCTGATCTGAGGTATGATATGGGGATCTGATCTTATGTTTTGATATGAGAGTCTGATATGGGGGTCTGATTTGAGGTATGATATGGGAGTCTGATTTGGGGTCTAACATGGAGGTCTGAGGATCTGATATGGGGGTCCAATTTGAAGATCTGATGTGGGGGTTTGATTTGATGATCTGATATGGAGTTCTGATTTGAGGATCTGATATGGAGGTCTTATCTGAAAGGGGGTATTTTGTACTTTGTACTGGCACACATTATAAGGGTATATTTTCTTTACTGGCACACATTATAAGGTGGAATTTTTTACTGGCACACATTATAAGGAGAATTATTACTACTAGGGGACTACAGGGAACATGACTACTAGTATGGGCACAATGGGCACATTATTACTATTGGGGGTACTGTTAACACTAAGTGCACTCTGGCAGATAATGAATTCTATTGGTGGGACTTTGGGGAGCACTATTACTCTGAGGGGCACCCAGGCATGGTATCAACTTAGCACAATTATTTTTGGGGGACATTATGTTTACACCATTTGTGTCACAGACGCTATTTGCTGTGCACAGCTATTTTTTTAGGGTACTGCATGCCGATAATTATTGAAGGGGGCACTATCTGTGTAGTACTAGTATTTTCAGGGGGATTATTTGTTTCTGCAGTATAGTATTGGTGAGCACAGTGGACACAGTATTGCAGGTGGCAGGATGGGGTGTTGAGAAGGTGGGAGGAGGATGGAAAAGTAGGAAATTAAAATGTCTGTTTGTCAAACTCTGCAGAGACAAGAGATGGCTGAAAAAAACATGCCAGTCTGGTCTGAATGGAGAAGATGAGGAAAGAGATTGTGTACATCAGACCCGACGTCACTGGATGTAAGAGTTATGTTGCTTTGTATTATCCTATATGTTTTGTAGAACTGTATGTAATGATTTCTAAGTATGTCTTTTACAGTAGGGCTAGAGGCAAGGGGTTAGGTTGAGAATTTGGCATGGGGGAGGAAGGCGTTTAAATTTTTGCCTCAGGAAGCAGAAAGGCTAGGTGCACCTCTTGCCCTTGCCACAAAGCACTGAGGGTAGAGGGGCTCACGCTGAACTCTTGCACCAGGGCCAATGAGTGACCCCTCAGTGATCACCAATACACCTTTTTACAGCGGTCAAAAAGGGGCCTCTGGCTGGGCCACCGCCTTTTCACAGTGGCCCAGTCTATATGCTGCATGGGTTTCCAGTGCAGCAGAGCTGGGGCTCCTTCTCTAACAGCCCGGACCTGCAGGAGCGCTCATCTGGGCTGTTTAACCCCTTACGAGCAGGCCCTGCATGTAGGCGGTGCAGAGGGAGCAGACTCCGTCTTTCTCCCATTGGCACCCCGCAAGTGAGATTGCAAGGTGCCGATGTGTGGTATAGCCCCCAAGCTATACTGCAGGAGTGCTCATCTGGGCTGTTTAACCCCTTACGAGCAGGCCCTGCATGTAGGCGGTGCAGAGGGAGCAGACTCCGTCTTTCTCCCATTGGCACCCCGCAAGTGAGATTGCAAGGTGCCGATGTGTGGTATAGCCCCCAAGCCTGCCTTGAGTGTTCTCCAGCAGGCTATAGGAATAGTGCAATGTATTTTAGAACCAATCAAAAAATCACCTGTTATAGTCCCCTTGTGAGACTGTTAAGTGGTTAAAAAGGTAAAGAAAATTTTAAATAAAAAAATTCCAATAAAAAATGAATATACTGCTTTTCATTAAAAAATGCTTTTCAATAGAAAAAATAGCAAAAATAAAATCTTCCCCACATATTTGGTATAACAAATATGATGTAAATTATCCCCTACCACGAACGCCTTAAAAAAAATGCCAGAATTGCTCATTTTGCTTAGTCGCCACCAAAAGAGCTTAATAACAAGTTATAAAAAGTGTTATTTACTCCAAAAGGATATCAATGTAAACTACAAGTTTTCCTGCAAAAATCAAGCCCTCACACCGCTCCATAGAAAGAAAAATAAAAAAGTTATGAATCTTGGGTTGTGGCAATGCAAAAAGATTTTATTGTACAAAAGTGGTAAAACGTTAAAAAACAAAATACATGTATTTGATATTGCTGTAATTGCACTTACCCAAAGAATAAAGTTCTCATGTTATTTATGCCAAAAAATGAATGCTGCAAAATTCATAACGTAAAAACTCTGTTGCTGTTTTTTCCCATCTCTCTCCCAAAAAGTGTTGGTAAAAGTAAATCAGGAAATGATGTGTACCCCAAAATGGCACCATTAAAAACTACAACTTGATCCACATATAAAACAAGCCCTCATACGGCTACATAGAAAAAGTTATAGCTCTTGGCATGAGAAGATGGAAAAATGACAAAACAAAACGCTTGCTCAGGCTCATCACTAAGGGGTTGAAATAGACTTAGCAGGGAATGTTTATTTAGTTAGGGAGGGGGCAGAAAGAGGCATTTTCTCTGATAAGATATACAACAAAGTTTATTTTATTCACCTGTACTATTGCTTTACGCAAAGTTGATTGAAATAGCAGTGGCTATTTAAGACTATAGAAGGCACTTTCTAATGTATGGTGATTGCACATATTGCCTCCTTTGCTGGCTTGATTCATTTTTCCATTGCATTATATATTGCTTGTGTTCAGGAGTTACGACCACCCTGCAGTCCAGTAGTGGTTGCTATGCATACTCCCACAGTCCCAGCCACCAGAGAGGCCAACGCCTTTTCCTATAGAGTACAAGAACGGCCACCACTGTTGGATTGCAGGGTAGTCGTAACCCCTGGAAATAGGCAGCATATGATACCTACATTTGCTGAATATAAACGTCAGCATATATATATCTGAACAGATGTTTTAAAATTTCCTTACAGAGATTGCAGCTGCATATTAATCGTTCAGCTGCTGGAGTGAGGAGCCTGTGATATAGAGAAGGCATGGATGGTTATTCACTATCTCCGCCTTCCCTATCACTCTATACACAGCACTCAATGTCACTTCCTGCTCCTGTCCCAGCAGTCATGTAACCGCTGGGGGCTATGAGTCTGCACAAGCTTCTTAGCAGGACCAGATCCGTTCTGCAGTGAGTTTGTACAGTGCTGTATCTTTTAGCCTCAGTTACATGAACAATCAGAAATAAAAAAAAAGTGTAATATTAAATGTCCCCCAAAGGTCTAGTATGATCTTATGGGTGGCACAAAGTGTAAAATTGAAAAAAAAAAAGTTTTTATAAAGAAAAAATAAGTTTCAAGTGTAAAACAATCCACTTTCCCCTCATCAACCGGCTCCATACAAATTTTACATGATATATCTTGTCAGGTGAATGCCATAAAAAAATAAAAATATAAACTATACCAAAACAGCTATTGTATCTAACCCCAGAATGGTACCAATCAAAATGTCACCTCATCTCGCAAAAAAACAATCTCCCCAAACAAGACCATCGCCAAAAAACTAAAAAAAAAATATGGCTGTCTGAAAATGGTGACAAAAATTGCAAAAAAAGAAAAGTAAAAAGAATAGATATAGTTTATTGCCACAACTGTAATGACCTGCTCTATAAAAACATCCCATGATCTGCCCCTTCAGGTGAATGCCATAAAAAACTATGCCGGAACAGCCATTATTTGCGCACCTTAGCTCCCCAAAAATAATCTCAAGCGATCGAAGAGTCGTATGTACCCCAAAATGGTACCAATGAAAATGTCAATTCAAAACCAACAACAAAAAAAGTATATAAAATTGGTATCTCTATAATTGTATAGACCAGCACAATAAAGTTAGCATGTTGCTTTTCCCACACGGTGCACAGTCTACCCAAAAAGCAGTGTCAGAATTGCTGCCTTTTCTTTATCCTACTTCCCAAAAAGCTAAATAAAAAATGATCAAAAAGTTGTATGTACCCCAAAATAGAACCAATGGTTATAGCAAATTTTTCCCTCAAAAGTAAGCCCTCACACAGCTCCATTGAGAGAAAAATAAAAAAAATTTATGTTTCTCAGAAAATATCTTTACTGTATCCCAGAGACTGATTGAAAACAACATGAAAACCTGTAAACCAACTTCTCAAAATCTGTGCTACATAATGTGGTCTTTCCCTTGTGAAACCTGCAGAATACACAAACATCAGTTTATGTCCACATTTATGGCAGTTCTGTACCCAGTAGAACCTCAAATGCTCATGGGGCTCTTTTACTCCTGAGCCCTGTTGTATGACCAGGTTAGGCTGCGTTCACATCACCGTTAGGGATTCCGTTCTAACTTTTCGTTATAACATCGTTATAACGGAAAGAAACAGAATCCCTAGGACGGACATCAAAACGGACACCTTTAAGAGGCATTCCGTTTTGATCTGTCATAATAGAAGCCTAAGGGAAAGCATAACGGATCCGCCTGGTTGCCGTTATGCTGGACGGAAACCAAAGTTCTGTCGACAGGACTTTGGTTTCCGTCCAGCATAACGGCAACCAGACGGATCCGTTATGCTTTCCCATAGGCTTCTATTATGTCGGATCAAAACGGAATTCCTCTTAAAGGTGTCCGTTTTGATGTCCGTCCTAGGGATTCTGTTTCTTTCCGTTATAACGATGTTATAACGGAAAGTCTGAACGGAATCCCTAACGGTGATGTGAACGCAGCCTAAAAGAATAAGGCTGCATGTAGGGTGTTTTCTAAAACAGGCAAAGCAGCCTAATAATTAGAGGGCTGACTTTTCACACTGGTGCACACTGGGCACAACAAATGGGGCACTGAAATGTGGAAAAATAAAACAATCAAGAACCCTGACAAACTGATGGACTGCAGGAACTTGTACAGACAAAGCGCATAATGGTTGACAGTGGTCTCGGCATCTAGGCGGAAGGAAGCATCAGCCACTCACACCCAGGGAAAGATTAATCCACACTATGAAGAAATGGGGACAGATACAAGCACATAGGCACAGATTTAGACCACAAGTAACCAAGGACAGGATGCAAAGAACAGTGGCGACAAGCACTGCCATAGAATACAATGGCACAATTCAACCCACATGAATTCAACAGAAAAATACCCATATGCAATATTATGCTTATTTGGGAAGTTGAAAACTGGCACTATCAGTAAGTGGTTTACAATTTTTACATCTATAGTAGTTGAACAACCCAAGTGAATAAAAATCTTCTCTACTGGTCGGTATATCCTAGCATGGTTCACTATTGTCCAAGAGAGGTACATGTGGGGCAATACAATTTTTCAAACAATAAAAACAATGTTGGATAGGAAAATAGTTTGTCTTCTGGAAAGTACTGTATATTTACATGTATACTCCCTTCCTGATGGGCATTCCGATGTTAACTTTACAATGCTCATTATATGGTGGCCAAATACTAACTAAACTAAAACAACAAGCTATTCTTCCTCCTGTATATATGTCTCAGCGTAGCTGATTTACAGTATGAATGCTTTGTAATTAGTTTGCTGCATAGATGGCTTGAAAAAGGCTAAAGATATAGCCGAAACGTAGCATGTACTAAGGTGTGGTGATGGAATAAACTGGAACGCACTGGAATTTGGATGCTGTCTTCTATTCCTTTTGTCTTGGTTGTGTTACTCGTCCATTTCATTGCTCTCTATCTGGCCTGCTTTCCTGAATTGGCGTTCAAACGGTTGAGGACTACTTTGGTACATCAGCTGAATGGGGGCTGGACAGTGTAATAACAGGGGAACCAAATCAAACTTTAACAAAACAATAGCTGATCTTAGGGAGACCAGCTACAGAAAACACCATGGAGCCTGATTTAAGACTACTCTTTTACAACCTTTAAAAGGGTATTCCCATTTTAGACAATAGGGGCATATCACTAGGATATGCCCCCATTGTCTGATAGGTGCGGGTCCCACCGCTGGGACCCGCACAAATATATTGAGACAAATATATCGAGCGGGGAGCGCTGTGCCTGGAGGACCACAGGTTTCCCGGGGTCTGGCCACCACCAGGCGCAGCTCCCCGCTGTGCTCATAGAAATTAATGGGAGCGCACCGTGTATGCGTGGCCACCGCTCCCATTCATTTCTATGTAGCTGACGGAAATAGCTGAGCCAGTGCTCGGCTATTTTCGGCAGCCCCATAGAAATGAATGGAGGGCGGCTGAGCATGCGCAGTGCACCCTCCTTCACTTCGGGGGCTCCATCCTCGATATGGGTGCGGGTCCCAGCAGTGGTACCCGCACCTATAAGTCAATGGGGGCATATCCTAGCAATCTGCCCCCATTGTCCAAGATGGGAATACCCCTTTAAGTATGTGACGGGGAAGACCTAAGCCAATTATCCATCCACAGACAGCTGTTTCGGGGTGTTGCCCCTCATCAGTGTGGAGTAGGATTATGACTAACTGGGAGCAATGCCTTGGAGACTACTCAAACAAAACAATAGCTGATCTTAGGGAGACCAGCTACAGAAAGCACAGTGGAGCCTAATTTAAGAGTCTCAGTACAGCAATCCAAAGTGCAAAGCTCCCTGGGAAACAGTAATAGGCAAAATTACCATGGAGCCCCAGTTATGGGTCTAAAACACAGTGAAAGCCAGATATCCCTCAAAGGAAGGAAAACCAAGCAAAGGCATGTCCTCATTACAGAGATCACCAGATCCACCATATTAAGTGTGCCCTATGTTAATATCCCGCTCTTTTACAAGCTTTAAGGATGTGACAGGGAAGGGACCAGTTATTTTGCATAAATCTGACTTTAAGGAACTATATGAGCACATTTATTAAGACTGGCGTTTTAGATGCTGGTTTTAATAAACCCCTGAGCTGGCAGTGGTTCCACCAAAGTTATGAAGAGGCGCAGGCCTCTTTATAACTTCGGCAGATCCTCCGCCAGTTCTAAATGTAAGACAGCTTCTGAGCTGTCTTACATTTAGACCTTTTTCTACACCTGAAGCAGGCATAGAAAATGGTAAATGAGACGGGCCTCTGGCCCATCACCTTCCCTGCCAGAGCCACGCCCACTTTTTTAGACCAGGCATGAGCTGGGAGAAGTTGAAGATGGATGTTGCGCCGCTATCTGCGCCTGAAATATGCCTAATATAGGCGTAATTCACGTTAATAAATGACCCCTATAGTGATCATGGTAACATAGTCAGAAACAAAATCAGTAGAGCAATTGTGAAGAAAATTTCTTTTAAACTGTAGCATGTGAGTTGATAAAAAATAAAACCCACAATACTATCCTTTTATCTACAGTTTTCATCTAGTTCAGAAAATCACCCCTGTGGGCTAAAAGATGGCAACCACACAAAGGAGAATAGACAAAGGAGAGCTGCTGGCTGAAATAAAAAGCAATAATGAAAGAAACTGCCTTAATTTCTAGCAGTATTTTTGCTAACTGTGTGTGTAAATGCTAACTACATTCCTGAATACATGCCCCATGCTTATAAAGGAAAAAATACTTATTTTTTTTATCTGTGCTTAAACTATATTTTGAGTTTCTCATTATCCAGTCATATGGATGTCACCAAAGCTCTCACCCAACAGTACTATGATTAAGGCTTTAGAATGATCCTTTATATAATGGATGAAAACAGGGAACAGATTTTAGGCAATCTAAGGGTATTTTGGTCAATTTAGAAAGTTAAAGATTAGAGATGAGCGAGCACTAAAATGCTCGGGTGCTCGTTATTCGAGACAAACTTTTCCCGATGCTCGGGTGCTCGTTTCGAGAAACGAACCCCATTGAAGTCAATGGGAGACTCGAGCATTTTTTGAAGGGGACCAAGGCTCTGCCTAGGGAAGGCTGGGTGAAAACCTGGAAACATCAGAAAATGATGGAAACACCACGGAAATCGACAGGAAACAGCAGGGGCAGCATGCATGGATGCCTCTGAGGCTGCCTAATCCCACCATTACCCCAAATTCTCAGGCAACAGCCTGGTGGTTACCCTCATGGCAATTGTGCTCACCCAGACCAAGAAAGGTGAGGCACATACCCATCACATGTTAGGGAAGCACCAAACTAGGTGCAAAGAAAAATAGTTTAGAGAGAGGGCCTGTAGGTGGACCTCCGGAAAAATTGTTTGGAGACAGGGCCTGTAGGTGGACCTCCGGAAAAATTGTTTACAGAGAGGGCCTGTAGGTGGACCTCTGGAAAAATTGTGGTAAAAGAGTGCCAGTTGGACCTCTAAAAAAATGGCGTTTTTTGGGTCAGCGTTAGGCAAAGACGACAAGGAGGAGGAGGAGGAGTAGAGAAGAGGAATCGGATACATAAGTAATGTTAATCTTTAGCTGCTTTCCCCCGGAGGAGATTTGAATTCCGGTGAAATCCAGGCTTTGTTCATTTTAATAAGCGTCAGCCTGTCAGCGCTGTCAGTTGACAGGCGTGTACGCTTATCGGTGATGACGCCACCAGCTGCACTGAATACCCGCTCTGACAACATTCTAGCGGCAGGGCATGCCAGCACCTCCAAGGCGTACAGCGCCAGTTCAGGCCACGTGTCCAGCTTTGAAACCTAGTAGTTGTATGGAGCAGAGTGATCAGTCCGGACGTTGGTATGGTCAGCTAGGTACTCCCTCACCATCTTTCTGTAAAGCTCCCCCCTACTCTGCCTAGACTGGGGACAGGTGACAGTGTCTTGCTGGGGTGACATAAAACTGGCAAAGGCCTTGGAGAGCGTTCCCCTGCCAGTGCTGGAAAAGCTGCCTGCTCGCCTCCTCTCCCCCACTACTTGGCCCACAGAACCATGCCCTCTGCCGCTAGCGGCGTCAGATGGGAAGGATTGTTTCAGCTTGTGCACCAGGGCCTGTTGATATTGATTCACTCTCATACTCCTTTCCTCTACAGGGATGAGAGTGGAAAGGTTCTGCTTGTACCGTGGGTCCAGGAGAGTGAACACCCAGTAATCGGTGTTTAAAAAAATGCTTCTAACGCGAGGGTCACGGGATAGGCAGCCTAACATGAAGTCTGCCATGTGCGCCAGAGTCCCAACACGCAAGAATTCCCTCTCCTCACTGGCCTGACTTTCCATTTCCTCCTCCTCCTCCAAGTCCTCCTCTTCAGCCCATACACGCTCAAGAGTTAAGGACTGAGCACTGGTACCCTCTTCTGTCTCGCCGACATTCTCCTCCTCTTCCTCCTCATCCTCATCCCCCTCCTCCGATACGCGCTGAGAAACAGACCGGAGGGTGCTCTGGCTATCAAGCGACGTATCTTCCTCCACCGTCTCTTGTGACAAGCGCAAAGCTTCCGACTTCATGCTGAGCAGTGAGTTTTTCAACAGGCAAAGCAGTGGAATGGTGAGGCTGATAATGGTGGCATCGCCGCTGACCATCTGTGTTGACTCCTCAAAGTTGGTCAACACCTGGCAGATATCAGACATCCACGTCCACTCCTCATTGTAGACTTGAGGAATCTGACTGACTTGACTACCAGTTCTGGTGGAAGTTGACATCTGGCAGTCTACAATCGCTCTGCGCTGCTGGTAAACTCTGGATAACATGTTTAATGTCGAATTCCATCTTGTGGGTACGTCACACAACAGTTGGTGAGCGGGCAGTTGTAGGTGGCGCTGCGCTGCCCTGAGAGTGGCAGCATCTGTGGTCGACTTGCGGAAATGCGCACAGATGCGGCGCACCTTTGTGAGCAAATCAGACAGATTGGGGTATGTCTTGAGGAACTGCTGAACTATGAGATTGAACACGTGGGCCAGGCATGGCACATGTGTCAGTCTGCCGAGTTGCAGAGCCGCCACCAGATTACGCCCGTTGTCACACACAACCATGCCTGGCTTGAGGTTCAGCGGTGCCAGCCACACATCGGTCTGCGCCGTGATGCCCTGTAACAGCTCTTGGGCGGTGTGCCTTTTGTCACCTAAGCTCAGCAGTTTGAGCACCGCCTGCTGGCGCTTACCCACAGCACTGCTGCTGCGCCTAGAGCTACTGACTGAAGGCGCTGTGCCCACGGATGGTAATTCGGAAGAGGAGGTGGAGGAGGAGGAGGGGTCGGAGGAGGAGGCATAGTACGTCTGAGAGACCGTGACCGAGGTAGGCCCCGCAATCCTCGGTGTGGGCAGTACATGAGCGGCCCCAGGGTCAGACTTGGCCCCAGCCTCCACCAAGTTAACCCAATGTGCTGTCAGTGATATATAGTGTCCCTGCCCGGCAGCACTTGTCCACGTGTCCGTGGTTAGGTGGACCTTCTCAGAAACAGTGTTGGTCAGGGCATGGATGATGTTCTGTGACACGTGCTGGTGTAGGGCTGGGACGGCACATTGGGAAAAATAGTGGCGGCTGGGGACCGAATACTGAGGGGCAGCCACCGCCATGAGGTTGCGAAAGGCCTCGGTCTCTACCAGCCTATAGGGCAGCATCTCCAGGCTCAGCAATTTGGAGATGTGGACGTTGAGGGCTTGGGCATGTGGGTGGGTGGAACTGTATTTCCTCTTGCGCTCCAGCATCTGCTGTAAAGACAGCTGAACGCTGCGCAGGGACACATTGGTGGACGCTGTGGAGGATCGTGTAGGCGAAGGTGTGGTTTTCCGGCGGGAGGCGCTCGTGCCGGGGTCCTGGGCAGGGGGTTGACTAGCAGAGGCAGCGAGTGACACAGGGGAAGGAGCAGTGGTGGGACCCGCAGGAGGTGAACGGCCTTGGTTCCATTGAGTGGGGTGTTTAGCACTCATATGCCTGCGCATGCTGGTGGTGGTTAGGCTAGTAGTGGTGGCACCCCTGCTGATCCTGGTGTGGCACAGGTTGCACACCACAGTCCGTCGGTCATCCTCAATTTCTTTAAAGAACCTCCAGACTTGCGAACATCTAGGCCTCGCCACGGGAGCTTCACTACGTGAAACAGTTGCTGCTGATGCACCAGCTCTGGCCCTGCTTCTCCCTCTGGCCACACCACTGCCTCTTCCAACCTGTTCTGGTGCAGCACTCGCCTCTGCCTCAGAAGCACTGTCTTCACTCGGCTTATCAACCCAGCTTGGGTCAGTCACCTCATCATCCTCCGATTCCTCAGTCTGCTCCCCCCTCGGACTTCCTGCCCTGACAACAACTTCACCACTGTCTGACAACCGTGTCTCCTCATCGTCCGACACCTCTTTACACACTTCTTCCACTAAGTCAACAATGTCATCATCATCACCCACAGACTGCGACAGTTGGAAAACTTGGGCATCGGGAAAGAGGTCAGCAGCAACCTGAGAAGTGGTTTGTGACTCTGGGAAGGATCCAGAAAACAGTTCCTCAGAGTATGCCGGATCGCAGGTTGAGGTGGAGGAGCCAGAGGAGTGCTCCCTTGGGTAACGTGGGTGGACTGCGTGGAAGACTGACTGGTGGACAAATTACTTGAAGCATTGTCCGCAATCCACGACATCACCTGTTCGCACTGTTGTGGTTTCAACAGTCCTCTACCACGTGTCCCTGTAAGTTGAGACATGAAGCTAGGGAGTGTAGCTCTGTGGCGTTCCCCTGCTCCCTCATCAGCAGGTACTTTCTCACCCTGCCCAGGACCACGGCCTCTGCCCCCTGCAGTAATTGAATGCCCACGCCCATGCCCACGCCCTCGTCCTCGACCCTTAGCCCTGGGGTTCAACATTTTCTGTATACAAGTGTATTATATAAAAAAAAAAATAAATGGGCCTGCTGTACTGAAACCCACAAACTTGTTCAATCTGAACAAGAAAATATATAGGTGGATAAGTTAGAGCAAAATTACGTATGATATTACATACCGTGCAGTATGGAGCAATTACACTGAAACTATTAGATTAGGCAGACTTGGTCTGCTTAAGTGCAACCCAGACAAATGTCGCACAGAGATTTTTGTAATGTAGCTGTATCAGTGAGAGCAAAAGACCTTTTATAATTAAGTGACGTACAGAATGGGTCACCTGGACAGAAAATACGGATTGTGGTTTGTGGTGACTGGACAGCTGAACTGTGACACACAGAATGGTTCCACACAGCTGTATGAAATGGATTTGTATCACTGAGATAAAACAACAAAAAAACTATTTTTTTATATTTTTTTTTTTTTAACGTGACATGCAGAAACTATCAGAGAGCAAACTCAGCCCCTGCTGACTGTGGCTATTTTGACTGCAACCCAGACAAATGTCGCACAGAGATTTTTCTAATGTAGCTGTATCAGTGAAAGTAAAAGACCGTTTTTAATTAAGTGACGTACAGAATGTGTCACCTGGACAGAAAATACGGATTGTGTTTTCTATATAGGTGGATAAGTTAGAGCTAAATTACGTATGTTATTACGTACCGTGCAGTATGGAGCAATTACACTGAAACTATTAGATTAGGCAGACTTGGTCTGCTTAAGTGCAACCCAGACAAATGTCGCACAGAGATTTTTGTAATGTAGCTCTATCAGTGAGAGCAAAAGACCTTTTTTAATTAAAAGGAACCTGTCATCTCCGAAACACCCCCTGAACTAGAGTAAGCGTTGTATAGTGTAAGTGATGCTGAATCCGAATATGTAAGTTTTATCTTCATACTCACTTCCATTCTGACGCTGTGCTCCCACAAACCAGCAGTAAAATGCACTCACTGGACTCTTCTTTGAGTCCTCTCCATTATGTGAGTGATCACTGGAGTCCAGTGAGTACATTTTGCTGCAGGTTTGTGGGAGCACAGCGTCAGAATGGAAGTGAGTATGAAGATAAAACTTACATATTCGGATTCAGCATCACTTACACTATACAACGCTTACTCTAGTTCAGGGGGTGTTTCGGAGATAACAGGTTCCCTTTAAGTGACGTACAGAATGGGTCACCTGGACAGAAAATACGGATTGTGGTTTGTGGTGACTGGACAGCTGAACTGTGACACACAGAATGGTTCCACACAGCTGTAAGAAATGGATTTGTATCACTGAGATAAAACAACAAAAAAATATTTTTTTATATATTTTTTTATATATATATATATATTTTTTTTTACGTGACGTGCAGAAACTATCAGAGAGCAAACTCAGCCCCTGCTGACTGTGGCTATTTTGAATGCAACCCAGACAAATGTCGCAAAGAGATTTTTCTAATGTAGCTGTATCAGTGAAAGCAAAAGACCGTATTTGATTACGTGACGTACAGTATGGGTCACCTGGACAGAAAATACGGATTGTGGTTTGTGGTGAGTGGACAGCTGAACTGTGACACACAGAATGCTTCCACACTGCTGTATGAAATGGATTTGTATCACTGAGATAAAACAATAAAAAATAAAAGGGTTATATAAGGCGATAGCTGCACTACTAGTGCCAGCCAGCCCAGCCAGGAGACAAAAAAAATGTCTTGTAGCCCTTAGAAGGGCTGTTGGGTTCTTTTGAGATCACTCCTGCCTAACAGAGAACTAAATCCAGGCCCTAACACTCTCCCTGAAACGCAGCAGCTCTGTCCCTAACGACATCCAGACAGCATCTGAGCCGAGCACCGCGGGCAGTCACTAGTATATTCCAGGGTCACCTGATCAGGCCAGCCAACCCCTGCTATCGACAGGTAAGGGCCCCACGTGATGCTGGGTGTACCGCAGAGTCTCCTGGCTTGTAATTGGCTGAGTTTATAGGCGCCAAAAATTCAAAATGCGGGAGATGCCATTTCCTCGAGCATGACGAGATACTCGTCCGAGCAGCGAGCACTTACGAGTACCGTAATACTCGAACGAGCACCAAGCTCAGACGAGCATGCTCGCTCATCTCTAGTAAAGATCATAAGGGAACTTGACATTACTTAATCCTTCATTTTTTATCCTAAATGGTTTTGTTTATGGTGTAATCTCCAGAAGCTTAGTATTTTAGAGAAAATTCCAATGTAAAGTGATGCCTTTACGTTGGAATTTATGTACTTATACTGGAGCTATACAGTAACTACCTGTATCTCTGAAATTACACCTTAAGTCCCAAAGAAGAAATGCATAAACAAAACCCTTTAGTAAATGAAATGCTGCAGAATAGCAGGAAAAGGTTTCTCCAGAGTATTGCCTTCCTGGTGTCATTCATGGACATTTTGCTAATAACAGGCACAAATGAAAGCTGCCGTATCCTCATATTGATGACTGGTACTAGCTCCAATAAACCATTATGGTTTAGAAACAACGTTGGCCTTTGATAATACTTTATCTAGAATTTATGAGAGTATGGCAAGACCTTTGTATACCATTCTCCTCAACTCACGCTCTCTAAGATAATTTGGGGAGTTGTTTGGTTAGGTCCTTTTCCTGACTATCAAATGAAGGCATACAGTATGTTTACCCCCACAGAATAGTTTGTCATATTCATGAGACTTTTTTAATAATTAAATGTGTTAGGAACATTACATTCATTATATTTTATTGGTTATAAACATTTTCCGTGGATCTACAGTTCACGCTCCATAGCCTTAAGGCATGAGCTTGACTATGAGTCACTCAAGAACACCTTAGATATGGTTAGCGAGGATGACATTTCTAATTTCTTTTAATTCTTTCCTGTATTCACTGAAAATTTTAACTCATGAAACCAATTTTTATAATGATGTCATTATAACAGAAAACACGAGAATTAAGTTAATGCCTCAGTAAACTTTATCACATGCTTAAAGGAAACCAGTAACTAATGCTGGTAACAGGACATTTGCTGTGGTATGTTACGTATATCATGGAAAAAAGAATGTGGATGCTATTGTTTTCTTGTTTCTTCAGTCCATCTGTTGGTAACGTGCCTTTCCCATTCTCTTCAGCCGGTACTTAGACTATGTTCTAAGCAGGGGCGTTGCCAGGCTAAAACATTCGGGGTCTGGGCCCCTGATGTTTTGTCCCAGGCCCCGAATGTCCTGCCTGCCAAATAGGTTCAATTGTATTGCTGTCCTCTGGACGGCAATACAATTGAATCTAAAGCACTGCAACGGATGAAGGACCTGTGGTGACATCACAGGTCATGTGACCAGTAAAACAGGCAGGGGGTTAAGAAGGACCTGCGATGATGTCAACATCATGTGACCAGTGCAGGAGAAGAAGCTGTGGTGAGCTTTTCTACATGAGGAGATATAAGTGAAGGGAGAGGCAAAGCAATTCTGGGAGTTGTAGTTATTTAACTGGGACTGTATGTTAGGGCTGAAGAGAGGGATTTTATTTATATGGAACTGTGTGTTGGTGGTGGCTGGGGAGGAGGTCATGTTATTTAAATTGTACTGTATGTTGATGGGAGCTATAGGAGAGAGTGATGTTATTTACATGGGACTGTATGTTGGAGGGGGCTGGGGCAGGGTGATGTTATTTACATGGGACTGTATGTTGAAGGCGGCTGTGGGAGGGAATGATGTTATTTACATGGGATTGCTTGTTGGTGGGGGCTGGGGGAGGGATTGATGTTATTTACATGGGACTGTATGTTACAGGGGTTTGAAGGAGTGATGTTATTTACATGGGACTGAATGTTGCCGCAGCGATGTTATTTACATAGGACTGTATGTTGAAGGTGGCTGGTGGGGGGAGTGATGTTATTTACATGGGACTGAATGTTGATGGGCTATGTTATTTACATAGGACTGTATGTTGAAGGTGGCTGGTGGGGGGAAAGATGTTATTTACATGGGACTGAATGTTGAGGGGATGACGTTTACATGGGATTGCATGTTGGAGGCGGCTGGGGAGGGGTTGATATTATTAACTTTGAATTGTATGTTGAAGGTGGCTGAGGAGGAAGTGATGTTATTTACATGGGACTGCATTTTGGTGGGGGCTGTAGATACTGAGGGATGTTACTTACATGGGACTGTATTTTGGAGTAGGCTGGAGAGATGGTGTGATGTTATTTACATGGGAATCTATGGTGGAGGGAGGGAAATAGTGTTTTTTACATGGGACTGTATGTTGGAGGGGCTGAAGGGAGGGGATTGATGTTGTTTACATAGGATTTTATTTTGGAGGGGACAGGAGAGATGGTGTGATGGTATTTACATGAGACTGTATGGTGGAGGGAGGAATATAACTACAGGGGGCACTAATGGGGGCTCTATAGGAGGGACTTATAGATCTGCCTTATTTCTACTAAGAGCACTATGGGGGCCTTATTAGTACTGAGAGACCTGTAGAGAGCTTTATTACCACTGGGGGAACAATAGGGGGCTTTATTTCTACTGGGGGCTCTGTGAGGGTATTATTAATACTGGAGGACTCTTCTACTAATGGGGGCACTGTAGGGGGCAGTATTACTAATGAGTGCATTCTAGAAAGGGATTACTATTGGTAGGGCTATTACTATGGTGGGCACTGATATTTCTTCAGGATAGTATTTGGGGGTATTGGGGGGCACAGCGAGCAGCAAGATAACACTGTGGGGACTCTATGTTGGGAGATGATGATAGAAATGTTAAGAATTCAAAGATGTCTGTGTGTCACACTCTGCAGAGGCGCGGCTGAGTGAAGTTGTCCGGACCGAATGGAGAAGATGATAACAGAGAAGATCCACATCAGAGGAGATGTTACCTGGAGGCATTGGATGTGACAGGTATATGCTGCTGTATAGCAAGTACAGCAAAATGCTGTTGGTGGGGATAGGGGGTGGAGACTTAGAGAACTGGGCCATATTCATTGGGGCTTGTGCCCCGGATCTTTTGAGACCCTAGCAACGCCCCTGGTTCTAAGTGTCCAGTAAATGTACTGCATATTGCAGGAAGAGGTTAAAATAGGCAAATTTTCAGGAAAGGATAATTTAGTAAACTGGAAGCTTTATATCCAAAGATGTTCTTTGATTATTCGCCTTCATTCACATATTATCAGGGATCTGCTTGTTTCTTGCTGGTACTTTATAGACTCATCTGTCATTAGCGCTTTTTCTACCTACTTTAGTTTTGCATGGTCAAATTTTTAAAACATAAGAGCTTTTTTTTCTTCTCATGATATTCCATGATAAGGACAAATTGCCAAATAGTGCATTACAATCTGTAAACCTGGTCAGCAACCAAGATTTTTTTCGGTTTTGAAAGCAGACATTTCTGTTTCAACATTTGTTTAAGTTATATGAAGATAAACAGAGATGTTATGTTAGCAAATTCACAAGACTTGGAGAAATTTCCCAAATGTATGCTAAAGCGTGCCAGATTTCTAGTATAATTCCTATGATAGATAGCTAAGATCACAGAAACTGGTTTAGTTCTTGTTCACATTTCATCCAGTTTTTCAATGCATTTTTTTAAGCCAAAACTGCTTGGAGCCAAAAAAGAAGTGTATCTCCTAATACACACAGAAATATCCGAATTCAAAGTGCAATAAATCTTATTTCTTTCTCCCATCAATAGAAAGGGCTATTCTCCACCAAAATACACAAGAATAGGACCTACTGTGAGATTCCGGGATAACCTCTTAATCATTCTTATATTTATAGATTTACTCTTTGCTTACGTAATTGTAAAATAGTAACATAGTTTATAAGGCCGAAAAAAGACATCTGTCCATCCAGTTCGGCCTGTTTTCCTACAAGTTGATCCAGAGGAAGGCAAAAAACCCCTGTGAGGTAGAAGCCAATTTTCCCCACTTTAGGGGAAAAAATTCCTTCCCGACTCCAATCAGGCAATCAGAATAACTCCCTGGATCAACGACCCATCTCTAGTAACTATAACCTGCAATATTGTTACCCTCCAGAAATACATCCAGGTCTCTTGAACTCTTCTAGTGAACTTACCATCACCACCTCCTCAGGCAGAGAGTTCCATAGTCTCACTGCTCTTACCGTAAAGAATCCTCTTCTATGTTTGTGTAAAAACCTTCTTTCGTCCAGGCGCAGAGGATGTCCCCTCGTCACAGTCACAGTCCTGGGGATAATTAGATCATGGGAGAGATCTCTGTACTGACCCCTGATATATTTATACATAGTTATTAGATCTCCTCTCAGTCGTCTTTTTTTTACCCTAATTTTGATAATCTTTCTGGGTACTGTAGTCCACCCATTCCAGTTATTACTTTAGTTGCCCTCCTCTGAACCCTCTCCAGCTTTGCTATGTCTGCCTTGTTCACAGGAGCCCAGAACTGTACACAGTACTCCATGTGTGGTCTGACTAGTGATTTGTAAAGTGGCAGCACTATGTTCTCATCATGGGCATCTATGCCCCTTTTGATGCAACCCATTATCTTATTGGCCTTGGCAGCAGCTGTCTGACACTGGTTTCTACAGCTTAGTTTGCTGTTCACTAAAATTCCTAGGTCCTTTTTCATGTCAGAGTTACCCAATGTTTTACCATTCAGTATGTACTGGTGACTTGCATTATTCCTTACCATATGCATAACCTTACATTTGTCAGTGTTAAACCTCATTTGCCACTTCTCTGCCCAAGCCTCCAGTCTATCCAGATCCATCTGTAGCAGTGTACTGTCCTCTTCTGTGTTAATTACTTTACACAGTTTAGTGTCATCTGCAAAAATTGATATTTTACTGTGCAAGCCTTCTACAAGATCATTAATAAATATATTGAAGAGAATAGGACCGAATACTAACCCCTGTGGTATCCCACTAGTGACAGTGACCCAATCTGAGTATGTACCGTTAATAACCACCCTCTGTTTTCTATCACTGAGCCAGTTACTTACCCACATACAGACATTTTCTCCCAGGCCAAGCATTCTCATTTTATATACTAACCTTTTATTTGGTACCGTGTCAAATGCTTTGGAGAAGTCCAGATATACGACATCCATTGATTCGCCGCGGTCAAGTCTAGAACTTACCTCCTCATAGAAACTGATTAAATTGGTTTGACATGACCGATCCCTCATGAAGCCATGCTGATATGGAGTTATTTGCTTATTTTCATTGAGGTGCTCCAAGATAACATTTCTTAAACAGAAAACCCTTAAACAGTTTACCCACGACAGATGTTAAACTTACCGGCCTATAGTTCCCGGGCTCTGTTTTTGGACCCTTTTTGAATATTGGCACCACATTTGCTATGCGCCAATCCTGTGGAACACTCCCTGTCAGTATAGAGTCCTTAAATATCAGAAATAAGGGTCTGGCTATGACATTACTTAATTCTCTTAGGATACGGGGGTGTATGCCATTCGGTCCTGGCGATTTGTCTATTTTAATTCAGAAAGTCTTCAGATCCTTTAACTAATTCACATTTTATGTTGCAGCCTTGTGCTAAAATTAAAAAAAAAAGTTTTTCCTCTTCATACTGCACTCAATACCCCATAATGACAAGTGAAAACAGAATGTGCAAAAGCTTATTTATTGAAAGGGAAAAACTCAAATCTTGCATTGACATCAGTATTCAGACCCTTTACTTAGTACTTAGTTGAAGCACCTTTGGCAGCGATCACAGCCTCTGGTCCTCTAGGGTATGATGCAACAAGTTTTGAACACCTGGGTTTGGGGATTTTCTGCCATTCTTCTCTGCAGATCCTCTCAAGCTCTGTTGGACGGTTGGATGGGGACAGTCAGTGGGCAGCCATTTTTAGGTCTCTCCAGAGATGTTCGATTGGGTTAAAGTCAGGGCTCCTGCTGAACCACTCAAGGACATTGACAGTGGTCTCTAAGTCTCTTCTGTGTTATCTTGGCTGAATGCTTAGGGTCATTATCTTGTTGGAAGATGAACCTAACGCCTAGTCTGAGGTCCAGAGCACTCTGGATCAGGTTTTCATTAAGAATATCTCTGTACTTTGCACCATTCAGCTTTCCCTCAACCCTGACTATTCTTCCTGTTCCAGTCACTGAAAACTCCCCCACAGCATGACACTGCTTCCCCCCACCATCATGCTTCACTGTATGGATGATATTGGGCAGGTAATGACCAGTACCTGGTTTCCACCAAACATGACACTTAAAACAGAGGCCAGAAATGTTCAATTTTGGTTTCATCAGACCAGAGAATCTTGTTTCTTACAGTCCTTTAGGTGCTTTTTAGACTGTAGGCAGGCTTTCATGTGTCTTTTACTGGGGAGAGGCTTCTTTATGGGAATTTTGTCTTAAAGCTCTGATTGTCAGTATTGCAATGATGGTTGACCTTTTGGAAGTTTTTCCCATCTGCACACAGGATTTTGGAGCTCAGCAAGAGTGGCCATTGTTTTTTTGGTCACTTCTTTACCAAGGCCATTCTCTCCTGATTACTTAGTTTGGTGAGGTGGCCATCTCTAGGAAGAATCCTGGTTTAAAGATAAGCCATTTTTTTAAATTCAGTTAGTCCCCAATTTTCCACATTTTTCAAAAAAATTCTATTCAGGTCAGAATCAATTCTATCCTAATTGAATATTGCCCTGTAAATTGTTATATAACACTCTAAGGTTTCCTAGGATTTATATTTTTTCTCTCAAAAACCAGAGAAAAAGTCTTAGACAGAAAGGAGAGAGGTATTGGGAGGGAGAGAGAGACCCATGCATAAAATTCCACTGTAAATGAGATGTGCAAACCTGTTCTCCTTCCAAAAGAACAAGAGTACTGAATGTATTAGTTAATAGACTCAATAAAAACAGAATAAAAAATAAAAATAAAATTTGTGTCAATAATAGAGTTATTAGTATTTAAGGAATCCCAGTGCTGGGTATATAAGTATAAATAAGGAATCAAAATAATATACACATAATTACTGTATATAAAAAATGAAGAAGACAACACAATCTGGGGTGTTCGTACACCCTAATTCAGTATAAGAGAGGGTATAATTTGTACAATGAGATTCTTCAACTGTTACTGTAACCAAGTATATTGTCCATGATATGGTTCTCCGATCACAGTAAAATATGGTGCATATAATATAGTTCTCCAATCATAAATAACTGTTGTACGTATAGTACGTCTGATACAGTTCTCCAATTATTGGTGGTTCATGGGTATTGGTTCCTGTATACCAATAAATTGTTCCCTTATATTAGATACTTAATATAGATAGTATATCACAGATTCAATGTTATTATAAGGGACTGTATTTTGCGTTATTTGCGGTACATTACCCCCTCCTGGAAGGTTCCGTGGTGAGGAGAGCTTGGGCAATAGCTGTGGCAGTCTGTGTACGATGTATCTTCAGGCAGCATGAGCGTTCCGGTTGCACGCGCTTTTCAGCCTGCAGAGCGGCGTTCCACGTGACGTCCCACATGGGTGCCCGCTAACAAAGAATTACGCTGTTGAGGATTAACTCCGTTAGTACTCCGTCCAATGAATGGTTATTTTTAGTGGTGGATGAAGGATGTATTTATAGATGTATCCACAGTAGAGACGTCTCTGTATGAATTACTCCAGATTGCCAGGTCTACATTAATAGACCCTCCCCCCAATCAACATCTCAAACACGATCAAAGATGAGAAATAAGAAGTCCCCAGAACTAAATTTCAAGTGTCATTGTAAAGGGTCTGAATACCTATGTCCTTAGTTTTTTCTTTTTAATTCATTTTCAAAGATTTCTAATTGATTGAAATAATTGAGTGCAGGTTGGAGGGGAAAATTTTATTTTATTTTTATTTTAGCACAAGGCCACAACATTACAAAATGTTATGAAAAAAGTGAAAGGCTCTGAAGACTTTCCAAATGCTTTGTAGCTAGTGTGGTTGAAAAAAGATATATGTTATTATTATTACCAAGTTATTATTAATAATATTCCAAATAAAGAAAATTAAAGGTGTATCCCAGTTGTGACAAGTTAAGTAAGTTATTATAAGATTGTGTGGATTCTACTGCCTGGATTCTCACGAATCATGAGAAAAGGTACTCAGTGCCCCAAAATTAATGGAGTGCAAGTCAGTGCTCCATTCATTTTGGGGGACCTTTTTTCATGATTGGTGAGGGTCCCAGTGGTAGGAGCCCCACGAGTCTAATAGTCATAGTTATCTCATATCCTGGGTATAGAGGATAATTTTCCACAACCAGAATACCCCTTTAAACTAATAAGTATAAGGAAAAATACTCCCAAGTAATTGACATTGTTTCATTTGAGTCATTAATATCAGATCTGTGGGGGGGGGGGCAGCACCCCCGCCAATCAGCTGTTTGAAAAGAAAGTAGCACAGTGGTGCCTACTCTTCTCTCTTTGCATGCTCGCAACCACAGTGGCTAGCAGTGTAATTACAACTATGATGTCCCCATGTCCCTGTCCTATTTACTTGAACAGACAGGAAGCATCCCATAGAAGTGGATGGGGACACCATAGCTATAATTACATAGCAAGCAGGTAAACAGAGAAGAGAAGCCAGCACTACTACATGCGCTGCTTTTTCTTCAAACAGCTGATCAGTGGGGGTGCCAATTGTCAGCCCCCCGCCGATATGATATTGATGACCTATCCTGAGGACCACTTTAAGAAGGGAAATATCCAAGCAAGATCTTTTGAGGACATAACCAATACTATTACAACACCTATAAAATATATATGCCTGAGAATAAAGCTAAGCTGACCATACATATTAAACATTGGCTTACAGCAAGCCTGGCTGACCATCTAATGTGTATGGGGGGCCTCCAAATCCCCCTCCCCCAACAGATGATGTTGGGGGAAAGAAGGATTAGACATTTTGAATTTCAACCCGGGATCCTTTTTTTTTTAACAGGAGATAATCCCCTGACAGAGGTGTCCAACAACAGTTTACTCCACTTTCCCCATTGAAAACACATGCATGCTAGGCCAAACTGAGTGTGCATGTGTATGTGGAATTCAGTAGGAAAACTGTCAGCTTTACAAGTGTACGGCAGACATTTATTGAAAGTGCATGACCTACTTAAGATGGAGAGTGAAACTGAAGCAATAAACAGCAATTTAAACGGGAGGCAAGTTGGCCAGGTGTACCAGCGAATGCTGTCAAGCCTGTCAGCTGGCAGACAGTTAGAGGAAGGGAGTTGTACCAGCGACTCATTCCAGATACCATATGGGCAGTTAAAATGTTGTTTTACTTTATGGCCCTCAATGGCCAAATGGCCACACACGCATGGCACCCTCCATTCACTTCTATGGGATGGCTGAAAATAAAACAGTTGGCACACTTGGCTATTTTGGATCTCCCATAGACGTGGATGGAGAGGGCCACACATGCACAGCGACCTCTCATTCCCAGCAGCTATAGTATGTGATGGTAGTCAGGGGAGAAAAGTTCTGAAGATTGTCGCTAGTCTCAAAGGTTAGAACTGCATCTATCGAAGACTGAAGATCTGAGATGGGACTACCCCTTTAAGCTCAGTAGAAGCTGTAGGGCTCATCACTGGGCTATAAAAAGTCTGCAAATACAAGTGCAGAGAGGGCCAGTGCCAGGACTGTCAAATGGAACTGGTATGGGACATCTGACCCAAGGAACACTACTGTTGAAATGATGCAGTGAAGAAACCTAATGTGTTCTGTTTAGTTGGAGCTGCAGATATTTATTTTGTGGTATTTGCTGGAAAAGCATCGACCTCTCTGTTGTTTTTGGACTGAATAAAGCTAAGTTTGGATTTTTACCTGTGAAGTGCCACTGCCATCAGTCCCCCCCCCCCCCCATACACCCAGGTCCAGACAAAATCTAGAACTAAATGTGGTTGATCACTTTTACTCTCAGCTAAATACAACTGACATCTACCAAACCCTGGTAACTGACACTAATGTAGACAACACCAAATGTTCTGTGTCAGTGTATACTGATGTATTTTCCGCACCTGTGCTGTAATTATAATCTGAAATATCCCATGACACTATATTCTTTATGGCAGTAGTCTGATTGGATAGTTGTGCAAGGATAAACATTTTATGGCTATATAAATATCATTTATTTGAATTAGTCTTATATTTGTAATCTTGTAAGAAGATAGAGATGAAATGACTGCATCATGGTCTGGCTGGTGGCCAACATCTGGCAATTGTGAAATGATTCTGTAAGCACGCTGTCTGAACGACACAGAGACCCGGACTACGGGAAACTGCTGTGAAGATGCAAGTAGGTGCTGATCACCAAAGGACCCCTTGCTCTCTGAGTACACACGCTTTGTCATATGATCTCAGCATAAGCAGCTGCGATGAGTTATATTCTCTCTGCCAGGAGCCCCAAATGGATTTTTTTGAGCTACGCTCTCATTCCTGTGCAATTGGAAACAAATGCCATGGCTTCACTGATGAGCTTTGAAATTAAATTCTTTCCAGATCTTCCCATAGATTTTTTTTTTCCTTGAGGAAACAAAAGTTCTTCCCTGAGTCTGTCACTTTGGTCTCTCTGGAGAAATGCCTTTATTTTGCGTTCCTCTGAGATTTAATTCTGGGATTTCGGAGAGCCACATCCAAGGCATGTGCCATGTGTTACCTATCATGTGTGTGCTGCTAGGAAGATGCTTCGCCAGCAGAAAGAAACTTTGTGGTCTCATTATTTATTCAGGCAGGGGGGTAGCTTGTCTTGTAACATATTTCTGTTTGTGTCTGAGAACCATCTTTGACCTTTGGCTACACTTTGTATTCATTAGTCTAGATATATGTTTAAATATCCGTGTTACATATCCCTTACAGGGATATAAAGATGTAGGAGATGGAGGGTCACCACCTGGGACCCGTTTCTGTTAGCCAAAGCTATAGAGCATAGTTGCCAACTTTGTGACGGTTCCCCCTCTTTTCAATGTAGGCCACACCCTCCCTCATCATGCCCCTTTATGTGACGTGTCATGGCTCCTTAAAAGAAGGTATGGCCACCAAAGCAACATCTAATGATGCAACATCCTGAGACCACCTACAGTTAGAGCACATAGAGGGCTGCTTTCCAGGACAATGCATGTTTAACATAAAACTTGATTTCAACTATAGGTCATTTTCTGATGACACATTAGATTTAAAGGAGTTATCTGTCCCCTGAAATGCCCCCCCCCCCATATGCCTGGGCCCCTCACACACAATGTACTTACCTCACTCCCCGGCATGTGCGTTGCTTCTGAAGCCTGTATGGCCACCGCTGCTTCTGCCCTGTTCGGATGAAAGCATCTGGCATTGGGAGGGGGGGGCATGTCTCAGCCAATGGCAGGCGGTGAGAGCAGAGGGGCAGATATACTAATTTTAACTAAAATGTAGATAGTGTAACCTTAGACTAGACAGTGTAAAAAGGCCTGACAGATTTATCATGGTGGCTCAGACTGGATGATTAATCTGCCGTGCCTTTAGGCTCTCTAGTGTAACTTTGTACAATGTAATGGCGACAATCTGTGACCACCTCTGTCCTGCCATTCGAAGCAGACACAGACGCCGCATCACTCACTATGCCACAGCCTGGCAGCAGAGCACCGCTTATCTTTCCCTGGCTTCCAGTAGCAGGGCCAGCCGGCTGTCAGAGTTCTGTATTCCTTGTGAAAGGCTGCAGCCTGCCCCTGGCTTATTAGGCCTCTTTACCTGATCAGTAGGGTGCACACATGTCTCCTGGCTCTTAAAGGGTCAGTGCACCTGTACACCAGTATTCACCAGCCAATGGTTGGACATCTGTGAGTAATTTAGACACCTTTCCCAAGGGAGAAATGCCTGAGCAAGAGGTTTCTCTAGCTTGCTATACCCTGCAAAGGTGCCTCAATCTGTTTGTCTATGTACTGACCTCTGCCTGATTCCCGGATTGTGACTCTCTGCTGCCTGACCTCACCCATGCCTGTTCTCAGTTCTGACCCTGTGCTACCTGCCCCAACCTTTGGACTGATTTTCAGATTCACATGAACGCCGCCTGCCTTGACCTTGGCCTGCCACAAACTTTGCCTGATCCCTCGATGCTTTGCATCTGTGTCTCTGACCCCCGTGGGTCTACACCAACCACACATGGACTATTCCAATAGATAGCAGTTTTCACTGCAGTGACAGCCAGATCCCTTAATAGGGGTTAAAGTTGGCACGGTGGACCAACATCCACATCCGTAACTACCTATTAGTTGGCTTACTTTGCGACAATGTTTTGAGCAAAATGATGCATGTTAAAGGGATTATTCCTTGAAATGTATTACTATGCAATGAATAGGGCATATCAAATGAAGTGCTATTGCAATATACTGTACTTGCAATAGAATTATTGTCAGCTTTTTTATGTACCTTACATTTTCCTCACTGGTATCACCCCCTGATGATTCTCCTTTGTCTGAAATTCTGGTCTGCCTCCCCCTGCATGATGGACCAACATACTCAGCAGTTTCCCTTCTCCCTCCTTCCTCTCATGGCCAGCATAGTGATCTCATAGTGACGTATGTGAAGCCGCCCAGATATACCTCATTCATTGTTTCTAGAGATGAGCGAATCATCGAAAATTCGCTTCGGCAAATACATACATAGTAACATAGTAACATAGTTTATAAGGCCGAAAAAAGACATCTGTCCATCCAGTTCGGCCTGTTTTCCTACAAGCTGATCTAGAGGAAGGCAAAAAACCCCTGTGAGGTAGAAGCCAATTTTCCTCACTTTAGGGGAAAAAATTCCTTCCCGACCCCAATCAGGCAATCAGAATTACTCCCTGGATCAACAACCCATTTCTAGTAACTATAACCTGTAATATTATTACCCTCCAGAAATACATCCAGACCCCTTTTAAACTCTTTTAGTGAACTTACCACTTACTCCTCAGGCAGAGAGTTCCATAATCTTACTGCTCTTACCGTAAAGAATCCTCTTCTATGTTCGTGGACAAACCTTCTTTCCTCCAGGCGCAGGGGATGTCCCCTCGTCACGGTCACAGTCCTTTGGATAAAAAGATAATGGGAGAGATTTCTGTACTGACCCCTGATATATTTATACATTGTTATTAGATCTCCCCTCAGTCGTCTTTTTTCTAAAGTGAATAACCCTAATTTTGATAATCTTTCTGGGTACTGTAGTCCACCCATTCCAGTTATGACTTTAGTTGCCCTCCTCTGAACCCTCTCCAGCTCTGCTATGTCTGCCTTGTTCACAGGAGCCCAGAACTGTACACAATACTCCATGTGTGGTGAGACTAGTGATTTGTAGAGTGGCAGGACTATGTTCTCATCACGGGCATCTATGCCTCTTTGGATGCAACCCATTATCTTATTGGCCTTGGCAGCAGCTGTCTGACACTGGTTTCTACAGCTTAGTTTGTTGTTCACTAAAATTCCTAGGTCCTTTTCCAAGTCAGTGCTACCCAGTGTTTTACCATTTAGTATGTACAGGTGATTTGCATTATTCCTTCCTATGTGCATAACCTTACATTTGTCAGTGTTAAACCTCATCTGCCACTTCTCTGCCCAAGCCTTCAATCTATCTAGGTCCATCTGTAGCAGTGTACTGTCCACTTCTGTGTTAATTACTTTACACAGTTTAGTGTCATCTGCAAAAATTGATATTTTACTGTGCAAGCCTTCTACAAGATCATTAATAAATATATTGAAGAGAATAGGCCCAAATACTGACCCCTGTGGTACCCCACTAGTGACAGTGACCCAATCTGAGTGTGTGCCGTTAATTACCACCCTCTGTTTTCTATCACTGAGCCAGTTACTTACCCACATTTTCTCCCAGGTCAAGCATTCTCATTTTATATACTAACCTTTTATGTGGTACAGTGCTTTGGAGAAGTAGAGATATACGACATCCATTGATTCTCCGCGGTCCAGTCTAGAACTTACCTCCTCATAGAAACTGATTAAATTGGTTTGACATGACCGATCCCTCATGAAGCCATGCTGATATCGAGTTATTTGCTTATTTTCATTGAGGAACTCCAAGATAGCATCTCTTAGAAAACCTTCAAACAGTTTACCCACGACAGATGTTAAACTTACCGGCCTATAGTTCCCGGGCTCTGTTTTTGGACCCTTTTTGAATATTGGCACCACATTTGCTATGTGCCAATCCTCTGGAACACTCCCTGTCAGTATAGAGTCCTTAAATATCAGAAATAAGGGTCTGGCTATGACATTACTTAATTCTCTTAGGATACAGGGGTGTATGCCATCCGGTCCTGGCGATTTGTCTATTTTAATCTTTTTAAGACGTCTCTGTACTTCTTCCTGGGTTGCTCGACGAATTTATGACAAGACTCCTTCTTAATACGAATTTATTCAGTCGAATTTTCGTTAAAAAATAATCGTTATTTTGCGAACATTCCTACACAAATTACGAACATAGAGTCAGCGTTGTTAAAAGTACGCAATACGTGCGTACGAATCCTTAGCGTACTATTGACTAGTGATTGCGTCATACGCACGAGGCTAGGCCGCAGCGTACAGTCTTTAGAGGGAGTCCATATGAGCTAGAAAAGTAAGGTGCTAGCTATCTGGCTAAGTGCATATTGGTAAAATACAGCAAAGACATAATTATGCAAACATTTTAGTGCAATTTCACATTTGCAAGCCTAAAAGGCTCAGATATACGTTTGAGTCTCTCCTCGAGTCATGGCTGCTTGATAATAAAACACTGGAACACAGTCCAAAATGCAATTGTAATCCATTTGAGGTAATTTTGTAATCCAAATAGGCAACGTGTAATCCACATAGATAATATAAAATAGCAGCAAATAGAGAATCCTTTTTGCAAAGCGGGCTCCCAAATAACTTGAGAAGGGGGGAAAAAGAAAAATAGGCGCGTTTAGGTGCAACTGGGAATTTTCTGCAGAATGGGGGGAGACAAGCCATGACCATCTGGATGAGAGTCAAATGGGGGCAATACAAACTAAACAAAAAAAAGTGCCAACTAGCTCTCACCCGTCAGGTGCAGTCCATGGTGGGGTCCCATAGGTCCTCTTGAAGTGTTCTTTAAACCAGCCAGTAGTTGGGTTCCTCCTCGCTTGAGCTTCTACTGAACGACATCAGAGGACGCTCCTGCCTCCTGTAGGCCAAGCTCGTTGCCGTGGTGGAACTCCACTGCCCTCTTCTTCCGGAAGTCGGACTTGACTGGGTCCGGGTGGAGGTCACGCTGATGAGCGCTGCAGTCACTTGCGCTTTTCCGGATCCTCCTGCCGAGACAGCAAGGGTAAGGACTTCTGGCTGCAGTGGTGGAAGCAAGGTTGCACCCAGGGAAGAAGCCCCAGCTCCCCTGGCTGCTGCTGGCTTCATCTTCCATGGTAGTTGGTACTGGTGGATCACCGTTGATTGGAATGTAAATGATGACGTTGTCAGCTGACCCAGTTGAAAGGACTGTGATGGTGGTGGTGGCGGCAGTCCAGGTATCAGAGGCTCCGGCTGTGGCTTATCCCTGAAGTGGAGGGTGCCATCTGGTGACTCCTGAAGGCAGCGCACCTGTACTTCGCCTGGTGGTTCCTCCGGCCAAACTTCAGGTGGTGATGTTGGGACCAGGGGCTCAGATAGTAGGTTAACCCCGGTAGTGAAGGGGCCTTTAAGGGATACCATGGGGGTGTACTCCACCTGATCCCCCAAATACAGGCTGTGACAGGGTTGAGGCAGGTACGGCCGTTTAACTGACCTGCAGCTCACAAAGTACTCCTTGCCGTCCTCGTCATCCGCCAGGAAGCCAGAGCCTCGCTCCACCAAAAACCACAGTACAGTTCTTTTTCGGCACTCCAATGTAGGATCTCCCGGCCTAGGGTGGTCCAGTATCTGGATGACCCAGTCCTCCACTGCATTCTTGTAGTCTCAGAGGGTCTGCGTATGGGCCGTCACCGATGCTGGTACAATCGGGTTCTGCAATATGGAAGATGTTGTTGATCTCCTCCTGGGCGGCGAAGTGGACGCTCCAGCTGCCTCCGCCGCAACAGCAGCAGCAGCCACCTCACCAGCCGGCAAGGAGAATATGGACACTGAAGCCGGTTAGTCTCTCTTGCACAGTTGTGACAACTTGATGTCTGGAGCAGGCGGTGGTTCGGTGAATTCGTCCCCAAAGACCATTTCACTCCACTTCGGACGCAGTTCTTTAGCCATGCTTGCTGTACTGTTCAGTGTTCAGCGATGGTCTAAACTGGTTTAGAGGAGGGAGGAGTAATGAGGGAGGAGTCTTCACTCCCTATACGTGCCAATGGTTAGTTCCCGGTGGGTCGGGCTGGTTTTTCCCGTTCTTGAGGGGGCGTATAGTCATTTTTACCGCTTCACGAAGAATGCGTACATTATGTACGTAGCGTACGTTTTGTACGTATTGTACGTAGCCTTAGCATTCAAACTTTTACAAAAATTTGCGAATAATACGAAGCGAATCCAAAAAATATGCATTCGCTTCGGAGTAGAAAATTTGTGAGATTCGATACGAATCTACGAAGCGGCGAATAGATTCGCTCAACTCTAATTGTTTCTTACTTTTAAATTCATAGAAATATACAGCTATATTTCTCTCTAGACAGTGAAGGAACTGGGAGGGAGGGGGGTGCAGTGCCTGCCATAGGTCTATATATTAGTGTAATCACTGGGGCTGTGTGTGAGGGACTATTCCCTATGCAAGGGAGAAGGACAGGTGAAAGTTGACTGCATTGAAATAGATGCAGGTACTTGATCATATCAGACAAGTACATTTTGGCCATAGTCTCTGAATACCAAGTTTCTGTTGCTCCAGTCAATGAAGTCAAATATTATTTTTATAAAATATGATAGCTCTGTAGGAGAACTGTGCATCAGCAATGTTGAGAGATTACTGATTCGGTCTGTTTCATGATACAGATAACCTTCATCAAGAAAAATGCAATACAATCTGCAGGCACCCTGTTATAGAGCAGAATGAGCGGAATAAATTTACAGTCATGGCCAAAAATTTTGAGAATGATACAAATATTAATTTTTACAAAGTCTACTGCTTCAGTTTTTATAATGGCAATTTGCATATACTCCAGAATGTTATAAAGAGTGATCAGCTTAACAGCAATTACTTGCAAAGTCAATATTTGCCTAGAAAATGAACTTTATCCCCCAAAACACATTTCAACATCATTGCAGCCCTGCCTTAAAAGGACCGGCTAACATTGTTTCAGTGATTGCTCCATTAACACAGGTGTGGGTGTTGATGAGGACAGGGCTGGAGATCAATCTGTCATGATTAAGTAAGAATGACACCACTGGACACTTTAAAAGGAGGCTGGTGCTTGGCATCATTGTTTCTCTTCTGTTAACCATGGTTATCTCTAAAGAAACACGTGCAGTCATCATTGCACTGCACAAAAATGGCCTAACAGGGAAGAGTATCACAGCTAGAAAGATTGCACCTCAGTCAACAATCTATCGCATCATCAAGAACTTCAAGGAGAGAGGTTCCATTGTTGCCAAAAAGGCTCCAGGGCGCCCAAGAAAGAGCAGCAAGCGCCAGGACCGTCTCTTAAAAGTGTTTCAGCTGCGGGATCGGGCTACCAGCAGTGCAGAGCTTGCTCAGGAATGGCAGCAGGCAGGTGTGAGTGCATCTGCACACACTGTGAGGCGGAGACTCTTGGAGCAAGGCCTGGTCTCAAGGAGGGCAGCAAAGAAGCCACTTCTCTCCAGAAAAAACATCAGGGACAGACTGATATTCTGCAAAAGGTACAGGGAGTGGACTGCTGAGGACTGGGGTAAAGTCATTTTCTCTGATGAATCCCCTTTTCGATTGTTTGGGACATCTGGAAAACATCTTATTCGGAGAAGACGAGGTGAGTGCTACCACCAGTCTTGTCTCATGCCAACTGTAAAGCATCCTGAAACCATTGATGTGTGGGGTTGCTTCTCAGCCAAGGGAATCGGCTCTCTCACAGTCTTGCCTAAAAACACAGCCATGAATAAAGAATGGTACCAGAATGTCCTCCGAGAGCAACTTCTCCCAACCGTCCAAGAGCAGTTTGGCAATCAACAATGCCTTTTCCAGCATAATGGAGCACCTTGCCATAAAGCAAAGGTGATAACTAAATGGCTCAGGGAACAAAACATAGAGATTTTGGGTCCATGGCCTGGATACTCCCCAGATCTTAATCCCATTGAGAACTTGTGGTCAATAATCAAGAGACGGGTGGACAAACAAAAACCTACAAATTCTGACAAAATGCAAGCATTGATTGTGCAAGAATGGACTGCTATCAGTCAGGATTTGGTCCAGAAGTTGATTGAGAGCATGCCAGGGAGAATTGCAGAGGTCCTGAAGAAGAAGGGTCAACACTGCAAATATTGACTTGCTGCATTAACTCATTCTAACTGTCAATATAAGCTTTTGTTACTCATAATATGATTGCAATTATATTTCTGTATGTGATAAAAACATCTGACAAACACACATAAAAACCAGAGGGCAGCAGATCATGTGAAAATATAATATTTGTGTCATTCTCAAAACTTTTGGCCATGACTGTATATATAGTTTGATTGGAAATGATGCAGCAAAACGTATAATTTATGTTATAGAGTTTGTCTTCAAAAGCAGAGGAAGTAGAGCTGAACCTAGACCAAAATAAAAAGTATAAGATAAGCTATGATATCACCAACTGTGAATGGCGGATCCTGTATTATCCATATATAGGTGATATCTGTCATTGTAATTCTGCCTATGATGACAATGTGATGACTACTGAAAAGTTACCTGTACAGAACAGGAAGTCTTGACATATTGTTAGACCTAGTGGTGGCCAGTGAGAAAAATGCATAATTTTAGGATTTTTTAAGAAAAACATATAGCTAGTAACATGGAAAATGAAAACAAAAATAAAAAAATAAAAGTATAACATAAATATATGATTTAAACAATGTCATTTTCTTATGACACATTACCTTTAAAGTAGGTAAATTGAATATGAATTCCAAATATCCAAGTACAGTCCAGATTGAGCTCCAGATTCCAGAACTTGAAAGCTGTTAATAGTTCACATATGTTCCCTAATATAAAATCAATGTAAAAACACATGTAATGAAGTATACACGATTCACTTCGTCCCACGGAGTAAATAAACATAGTGAATAGAGGGCATTGATAGCTCTCAGGTTCTCATGCTGGAGCATTTTTCTTAATCTAAAGAGTATATTCAGTCAGATGGTGTGCAGAAATCCCTTTAGACACTGCTGCAGATTTTTGGCATAGGATTGCCGTTCCTGGCATTTTTAAACAGATAGAATATGTAATTAAATATATACCAGTGGCCAACTTTAAATGAATGAAATATTACATGCATTTTATTAAAATACTATTTATATTTTCTCCAATTTAATAATGAATTGTATAATATTGCACATAAGCATGAAGTTCTCATCTCAAAGACAGGAATGGAATAGTCTTGTACTAAGTGTTCTTTGTTTAATGTCTTTTCCATGCAGGTTTAATTAAAAATGTGTGAAATGTGTTTTGCATTTTCTGCTAAGCTGTGCAGGCAGATTTAAGTACTATTAAGAAAACTTGAATTTTATTATAGTATCGGATCTACGGAGCCAGAGGCTTTCATTTCAGAGACTCTATATATACAGTATATGCTGCTGCAGATTTCATTACATTTTTTATGTGCTTTATGGGATGTAATTGAAGCTGATCAGCAAACAAATACAATCTTCATTGTTTCTGAAGTTAAAGACAATATATATATACTTTATTTAGCCCCTGTGCCTATTTTTTCTTTGAGGCATCCCAAGAGCCATAACTTACTTTTCCCATTGATATAGCTGAATAAAGGCTTGTTTTCTGCAGGATGAGTTGTATTGTTCAGTGGCCCAATTTTTTGGCTGCATATGACTTATAGATTTACTGTACCTTTTATTAATCCTTTCTGGGAGAATAGAAAAAAAATTCCAATTCTGCCACTGTTTTATATATTTTACATTTTGCACTATACTTTGTAAAGCTGAATGCTTGTTTTTTGTGGGATGTAGTTTTATTGGTAGCATTTTGAGGTGTATATGATTTTTTAATTGCCTTCTATTCCATTTACTTAGGAGGTGGGATGCGCAAAAATTCAGTCATTCTGTCATATTTTGTCATATTTTTTACAGCATTCACTGTGCAAGTTAAATTATGTAATAATTTGGATAATTACAACATGGCATAGCCAAGTGTGTGTACTTTATTTGTATTTATTTTTTTAGATGATAATGCATTTTTAAGGTGAAAATGTTTTTATATATTTTTAAACATTTTATGGAAAGAGGATGTAATTATGTATTTTAGTTCAATGTTATGCTATTAAAAAATGAAACAATGTGAAAACAGTATAATAATAAGAATAACTGTATAAGGCTTAGGGATCATGCACACGACCGTATGTATTTTGCGATCCGCAAAAAATACAGATAACGTCCGTATGCATTCCGAATTTTGCGGAAGGGAACAGCTGCCTCTAATAGAACAGTCCTATCCTTGTCCGTAATGCGGACAATAATAGGTACTTGTTCTGTTCCTTTGTGGAACGGACATACGGAAACGGAATGCACACGGAGTAACTTCCTTTTTTTTTGCGGACCCATTGAAATGAATGGTTCTGCCTGCGGTCCGCAAAAAAAACCAGAACGGACATAGGAAGAAAATACATTTGTGTGCATGAGCCCTTAGGTTGTGATGTCAGCAGGGGAAGCCATAATCTTTTTGCCTAAATTTTCAAGTGTAGCCCAATGAGCCCTGCATTTGAGTGAGGGTAGATTTACAATATTGAGGTCGACAGAGTTTATTGGGGAATGATATTGTATACTAATGCCATCACTGGATAAAATGGATACTTGGATGATCTGCAGCGCTTATTAAATCTGCTTGCTGTATTTCCCAGGCTTTTTTCGCTGTTAACAATCAAAGGGCCCTTTTCTGTTCCCATTCCATTGTGCCTCAGGCTCCTTATTTACTTTAAACATCATATAAAACTAAACCAAAGCATTAAATTGGATCATGGAAACAGAATACAATTTCCGGAAGCTGCTTCCATAATCTGTTTGACCATTTACATTCTTACTCCACTCTTGTCATTTACAAAATGCAGATTTTAACCAGTTATTTTCAGACAGTTAATCCCCAACAAAGAAATAACATTATTCCCGTACTGGAAGGTGTTCACGGAGATTAAGCCTAAAAGAAAATGGAAAGATCTGCCAAAAGTGTGAATTTCCTGGACTTCACAGCCATTCACACCAAAAGCAGATATTTCCACACTTCTTCAGGAAACCCGCAAAACATTATAGTCGGGCTGGCAGCTTGAATGTGGAGCCTTCTCATATTTACCAGGGTATCATTATATTAGCCAGTCTGTTTCCAGATATTATCATGTAAAAAATACATTAGAAAACAGAACACCTCAACTGCAGATGATCCTGCGCCCCACAGTCTTCTGTAAACTACTTTTATGAGCACAGGTTTAGTGCCAGAGGGGCGGATTAAGTGTCAGCTTTCTGAAATCAACATCTAAGACTTGTATCAAAGCATTTGCATTTCACCTCTTTTCAGATTTTTTTACTTGCCAAATTATCTGATTTTCCTGGGTGACATCTAGGTTTTTGCTTCATCTCAATAGGTTGTCATTCGTTACTAACATTAACTCAATCATAATCTAGAGAGTAATGCTGTGTTTAGACCGCTTCCCATACTGCGGAGGTGATTGCTGCTTGTAAATGCAGCACTTCACCCTCACTGAACGGGCAGCGAGTTTATAATTGGTTGCTTCTTGGGCTATGCAAGGCTACTTTTTCCTTTCCGCTAATTGGGATCCATCATAGGATCTCAAAAGCAGAGGAAAAAGCTTTAGTTCATTGTCAATGGGGACAAAATGGAACGCAATGGAACGGAGAGTCAGAATGCATTCCGTTTAGTTTTTGCAGCGTTTTTGAGTGCGTCATGGGATACTTATCTAGACGGATCTGTCATGAGACACAATGTAATCAATGGTGACGGATCTCTTTATTTGGACCCGAAAAAAACCGATTTGGCGCCCATTGACTTACAATGGATTTAGTAATGGATTCGTCTTGTTCATTTGGGATATAATACAACCGGATCCATTCTGAACGGATGCAGATGGTGGTATTATATTAATGGAATGTGTGGCCAAAAAAACAACTCTACCTGCTCAGCAATCCAGTTGTTTGCTAGGTGTCCATAAAAATTATCTCGTCATCAACAAAATTGTATTCTTACCTATGCCATCAGCTGCAGTTTTTGCAGTATGCTATCAGTCAGACTTTTTGCTAAGTGACCATAATGGTGCAGTTCTATGCCGTCAATAAAATGTAATACTTCTCTAAAATGTAATTTTTTTCTATGCAATTGTTTAAAATTGCCTCATTTTCTAAATGACTGTGGCCTTTTCTTGTCACATACAGTACCATGTTTCCTGACCCCATGGACTTATGAACAGGCAGATTGGAACAGTGGCCGAAACTGGCCCAGTTTCCTCTTGCTGTACTGTCTTGTTCAGCCTCCAATGTCATCTCAGAGAGGGTTTTCAGTTTGGCAAGTGGTGTAGTCACACTCAAACAGAAAAACTTCCGCCAGTGTACAAAACATCACATTTGTCAAAACGAATGAGGCATGGATCTGTGAGACCCATTAATAGGATTGCCATTGCTGATGGTGGCTATTGATCATTGGCCCCATCATGCTAAAGCCACTTTCTGCCTGTCTACCATCATGTTCCGTACCGTATGGCTGCTATTGTCACTGCTGCAGCTTCTACTTCCCTATTGCCACTACCATTAGCCCTACCTATCTACCACTACTACTACTATTATGACCCCTACACAGCCGCACTCACATGTATTCTACTAAGGCTACTTTCACATTAGCGTTTTTTGCGGATCCGTCACGGATCTTCAAAAACACTTCCGTTATAATAATGCAACCGCATGCATCCGTCCTGAATGGACCCGGTTGTATAACGTCTTATATAGTCATGACGGATCCGTCATGAACTCCATTGAAAGTCAATGGAGGACGGATCCATTTTCTATTGTGGCAGATTGTGTCAGAGAAAACGGATCCGTCTCCATTGACATACATTGTGTGTCAGGACAGAGCCGTTTTGCTCTGCACAACATCGCGGACAGAAAACCGTTGCTGCTCTGGTTTTTTTTCCGATAACAGAGTGTGTATTTAACATGCCATTATCAGAAAAACAGGGAAATTTTTAGAACAACTTTTAAAACGCTTAACAAGTGCCATGGCTCTGTTTGTTAACACCATCAACTATGCATTAACATATAGCTATTTATGTCACTGTCACTCTGACATTATTTGCTATTGCTGTCATTGAATTAAATAGCTTTGTTAATAAAGAATAAAGTAATAAAAAAACAAGCTTAAAAGAAGGAGGGAGAGAAATCAAAAATTCTTTAAAAAAAAAGGAAAAAAAAGACAAGATAGAAAAAAATTGAGCCCTAGGAGACCTCAGGGTGCCATATATCAATCAAGCTAAGTTGAGTCCTATTGATTCTGTTAAAAATCAATTTGGACACAAATTGAATTTTTGAAAAATTTGACAAATCGCACATAAATAGAACTTCAAGAAATTCACTAGTTGAACTTTACTAACCTATTTCTTTTGTGCCAAATGTACAACAATCTAAAATGGATCAGCGTATACAGTATATCAGTGGCTGCTGCTTATCCAAAGTGTTTTGGTGCTTCCAGAGTATAGACACTGGGGAAATAGTGACAATGAAAAAATAACATAGAAAGAAGGAAAAAGTATGTTTTGTAAGAATTGCCACAAATGTGATATGTGTATATATACTGTAGAAATGAAAGGGACACAATATAGAAAATAAATGTTTTTAAATATCTATTTATGCTAGCCATGTGTTTCTTTCTTCTTACAGTATCTGTTGTATGGGTATGCGTTCCTGCAATATGGACTGAAAAACTTGTACAGGTAGATAGTAAACCATACATTAAACAAAAAAAACAGGTAAATCTATGTGAAAAACCTGCTTCATTTTTCATTAGAATTTGAAGTTTAATGGTCCACTGTTATATCTGCTGCCCACCACCATTCTGCTACCCCAAGCATGTAGCGCTGATATACTTACCTTGCTGCTGTCGCTGCTACGGTTCCGGTGGTCCAGACCCACTGGCCATCATGGGCCCTCCAGCAGGGACTGCCGGACTACCATGTGCCCCTCACTGTCAGGCTTCAGCCTTCCTCTTGTTCACAAAATCGTCTCCTTCCTGTCTATTGGGCACGCCCGCACCTTCTGGATCTTTGGCTCTTCTGGCTCTTAAAGGGTCAATGTCTGCACCCTAATTCTTCCACACCCTATGACTGGCCATTTCTGGGTATTTAAGGCACCTTCCACTCTGGAAAAGGCCTGACCCGACCAGTGCCTGATTACCATATTGATCCTTTGCTACCTGCCCTGACTTTTGGACTGTTTCATGGATTCACATGTACTTTGCCTGCCCTGACCTTGCCCTGTTACTGACCATTACGCCATTTGCTGTATGGGATAAATTTTTATATTTTAATAGCATGAATGTTTTTGAATGCGGAAATGCCTATGATGTGTATTTTTTTATTGGTTCTGTATGTTTATTTTTATTTTGGGAGAAGGGGAGTGATTCATACTTTTATATTTTTATATTAATGAAAACTTCTTTTATAAGTGACCCTGTGTGACTATAACTGGCAAACATTAGATTGCTCATTGTGTTCTGTGATGGCTATATATAGCCATTATAGAACACTTCATTTACAATATACCCATACAGTGCTGCCACCTGCTGGCCTATATTGGTATATTCTAGTAATAGGTACGGAAGCCTGCTTGAGGCTTCAGGCTATTACTATAACGTAATAGGTTCCCTCGATCCCAGCTGAGGAATGCTGTTACGGGCACGAGAACACATGGCTCCCGCTTCTGGAACGCTTAGATGCTGTGGTAACATTTGGTTAAATGTATGCGATCAGTTGTAGGGCTGATTGCATACATTAGCCGCAGGTCTCTGCTTTTTGAAACAGCAGAAACCTGGCTGCTATGGCGACCGCTGCACGTGCCATTTATAAAGAGGCGACTTCCGCTGTACATGAACAGCGGTGGTTGCCAAGGGGTTAAAATGCAGTCATATACACTGATATTGTATATATCAATATCAGTGTTATCAGTTATCAATATCAAATTAAAAACAGAGTTCTCCTTAGTAATGTTTAAGAGGTATACCAAGTATATGACAGTATGCCACAGATTTATATAGGGGGTTCTCCAGGGCAGCCACTGATTAGGCCTATGACTATCTGCTGTTAGAGTTTTCTGACACTAACACTCGCACAGTCATGTTAAGCAATAAACTGCTTCAGAAGATTACTAATTAAAATTGAGAACTATAGCCCTTCGAGCATGTTTAGCCTATCAAAGGAGTCCTCAGGGATCAATAGTGAATATAGTCTCGTCAGAGACCTTCTATAATTGACAACTCTTAGCTGGACTTTTGCCTGCTGAAGGAGCCTCTGTTGTATGAGAACTTGCAATTAGAATTTTACTGGTTAGCCTAAAAAGGTATCACTCCTGTAATAAATTTGTCTTTAACACAAAAGTATCAAACAAGATTTTACTGGAGAACATGGTGCCACATTGTATTTGCTATTTATACCTGGACTTGATGTGCAGTAGATACCAGTTTATAAGCAGCAAATAAACAATCATTTTGGTGTCCGCATCAGGGTTGTTTGCGCCCAACAAATGAGTGTTTGCTTGTTCATCGGATGATGAGCTGCACCTTTAAGAAGGGCAATTATCAGCAATGAACATTCTTATAAACATTGCTTTCTGGTAATTGTTCTGATCATCTGCCCATATTCTAACCGGATTTATACAAAAAAAGAAGTATAATCCCCAGTTGTGAGGAGTAGGTCAGGGGGACACGAATGACACAGACAAAGTGAAGCCCTGACACTCCTCCCAAACCACTGTCCCTGCCTTTTGGGGGAACCCGGCTCCTTAACAGGCCGGACCCAACCGAAGACTGCAGTTACACTGAAGAAAGTGGAACACGAGACAAACAACCAAAACAAAACACAAGCAGGAAAAAACCTAAACAGAAACTGAAGGGGTAAAAGGTAAAGGAACCAAGCAAGGAATAGACAGAGGAGAACACCAAACGTAGGTAACAGTAACGGAAACCAGGGAAAAAGGTACAGAGTCACTGGAATACCGGATAAACACAGAGTAGCTAGCTTAGGCACAAGGCTCTATAGCAGGCACAGATAAATGGCGAGTGTGAAACTAAATAGTGGCTAGAGTCCCAGCCCCAAGGCGTGATAGGAGCAGGGATCCAAGCCACACCCTTGAATGCACCAAAATTACTGGCAGGGATGCCTGCCAGTAAAACTAGCAAAACTAGCCAAACCTTTAACCCTTAAGGAACCTAAGTGTTACAAGAGGATTTTCTGGCTTGCACTCGGGATGAGCGCCGCATAGCGTCAGGACACGGGAACGCCCGCACCCGCCCAACATCCGCTGGAGGGCCACAGCGCCCCCGAATCCTGACAGAACCCCTCCCCGAGGAGGGGCCTCCGGACCCTCAACAGGACCTCCAGGCTTAGAAGGGTAAGATTGGTGGAATTTTTTAACGAGTCTGGGAGCGTGAAGATCTCTGGCAGCCACCCAGACACGCTCCTCAGGACCATACCCTTTCCAATGTACAAGGTACTGGAGAGAATTCTGTACTTTGCGAGAGTCAATAATTTGTTCAATTTGAACTCCAACTCTCCCTGAACAACCACGGGTAGAGGTGGAGAACAAGCGACCACAGCGGGAATATATATTTTCAACAAAGACTTATGAAAAACCGGATGTACACGAAGAGAACCAGGAAGTCGCAATCTGAACGATACAGGATTTATGATTTCTGTGATGATGTAGGGACCAATAAAGCGTGGAGCAAACTTTGCTGATGGTACTCAAAGACGGAGATTTTTAGTTGAGAGCCACACTTTGTCACCAACTACGTATTCAGGACCGGGACGGCGTTTCTTATTCGCATATTTGATCTGCTTGAGTTGGGCATTTTTTACAGTCTCAAGACTCTTTGCCCAGACTGTGCACAGTCGATTAGCGAGGTCCTTAACCAAGGAGAATCTAGATTCGATACCAGTTACGGTGGAATATCTGGGGTGAAAACCATAGTTGCAGTAAAATGGGGACAGTCATGTCGAGGAACTTTCATGATTATTTAGAGCGAACTCGGCCATGGGCAGGTACTCACTCCACTTTTCCTGACATTCAGAAACGAAACACCTAAGATATTGCTCAAGTGACTGATTAAGTCTTTCAGTCTGCCCATTCGTCTCGGGGTGAAAGGCGGAGGAGAAGGACAGCGAGATACCCAACCTACTGCAAAACTCTCTCCAGAACCTCGACACGAACTGAACCCCCCTGTCAGACACTATGTTAGACGGAATTCCATGAAGGCGTAAAATATGGCGGATAAACAACCCTGCAAGGACTCTAGCTGTAGGCAATTTTTTCAACGAGACCAGATGGCACATTTTAGAAAAACGATCCACCACAACCCAGATTACTGACCTACCTTTGGAGAGAGGAAGATCAGTAATAAAATCCATGGAAACGTGAGACCAGGGCCTGTTGGGCAAAGGGAGCGGATGTAATAGCCCTTCTGGGAGTTGTCGAGGAACCTTTGCCCTGGCACAGATCTCATAAGCCTTAACAAACGCCTTAACATCACGTTGCCAATAGGTACGGGACAACACATATCCAGTGCCCGCGATGCCCGGATGACCAGCCAAAATTGAGGAATGAACCTCTTCTAACACCTTCAGCTGAAGATGACCTGGGACAAAGAGTTTACCTGGGGGTACAGTAGTAGGAGCAGAACTCTGTGAGTCTGCAATAGAAGACACAAGATCTGAAGTCAAAGTGGCAACGACTACCCCAGGAGAGAGGATATTTTCTGGTTCCTCATCCGGGACTTCACTGGCACCAAAGCTTCTGGACAAGGCATCAGCCTTTACATTTTTTGAGCCTGGACGATAAGTTACCACAAAATTAAACCTGGTAAAAAACAAAGCCCATTGCGCTTGACGGGGGTTCAATCTCTTGGCATTGTCCAGATACAGCAGGTTCTTATGGTCAGTTAACACTGTCACCTTACGTCTGGCGCCCTCTAGAAAGTGTCTCCACTCTTCAAAGGCCCATTTAATAGCCAGTAACTCCCTGTTTTCTATATCATAATTAACTTCAGCAGTGGAGAACTTTCTGGAGAAAAAGGCTACAGGTTGGAGGTTGGTAAAGGGTTCAACTCCCTGAGACAGGACAGCCCCTACTCCTGTCTCAGAGGCGTCAACCTCTACGACAAAAGGCTGTTCAGGGTCAGGATGAACCAAGACTGGAGCAGTGGTAAAACACCTTTTTAAGTTAGAGAAGGCTAGTTCGGTTTCATGTGTCCAAGAGGTAGGATCAGCCCCCCTTTTTAGTTAAATCAGTAAGGGGTTTAGCAACCATAGAAAAGTTTTTGATAAATTTTCTATAGTAGCAAAACCCAGAAAACGTTGGACCTCTTTCAAGGTAGTAGGTCTAACCCACTCAACCACAGCAGAAACTTTTTGTGGATCCATACTTATAGAACCAGGGGTAAGTATGTATCCCAGAAATCCCACCTCCTGGACTCCAAACTGACACTTAGCACCCAGCCGATTAAGTCGCAATCTGGAGAGGACCTCCCTCACATGCTCCCGATGGGACTCCACATCTGGGGAGAATATGAGGATGTCGTCCAGATATATAACCAAAAAACGGCCCAAAAGATCTCTGAAGATATCGTTAACAAAACGCTGGAAGACAGCCGGGGCATTGCTGAGACCAAATGGCATGACTAGGTATTCAAAGTGCCCCTCTGGAGTATTAAAAGCTGTCTTCCACTCGTCGCCTTCCCTGATGCGGATTAGATTGTAAGCTCCACGGAGGTCAATTTTAGAGAACCACCAGGCCCCCACAACCTGATTGAATAAATCCGGGATTAGAGGGAGAGGATGCTGGTCCTTAATCGTGATCATATTGAGCTCCCTGTAGTCAATACATGGACGGAGACCTCCATCTTTTTTCTCAACGAAGAAAAACCCTGCATCAATAGGGGAGACAGAAGGCCGTATGTGCCCTTTTTTCAGACTATCCTGAATATACTGACGCATAGACTCTCGCTCCGGAGCTGACAAATTAAAAATACGACCCTTAGGAAGCTTGGCCCCAGGAACGAGGTCTATGGCACAATCGTAAGGCCGGTGCGGAGGTAGAGTTTCCGCAGCGGCCTCATCAAAGACGTCTTTGAAATAAAAAATAAACTCTGGAATATCCAAATCATTATTCACAGTACACATCATGGAAGGAACAGTTTTAAGATGTGAAGCACATGAATTCCCCCATTTCACCAGGTCAGTGGTTTTCCAATCAAATACAGGGTTATCGAGGCGGAGCCAAGGCAAACCGAGAATAAGATCTGCAGTTAGTTTTTCCATCACAAAAAATGACATTTTTTCTGTATGTAAACACCCAACATTCATCATAACCTCAGCAGTACGAAATTGTATTCTCCCCTCATTCAAGGGAGTAAAATCTGCACCAGAAACTGAAAAGGGGGAACACAAAGGAATTAACTCCAAACCCAAGGCCTGAGCAACAACCACATGGATGAAACTCACTGCAGACCCTGAATCCACCATGGCCTGACAAGCAAAAATGATAACCAAGGTTACAGGCAACAAAAACTTATTAACAGAATTAGGAGGTACCTGTATGCCTGAGTGACCCTGAGATCACTCAGGCGCTGGCATTTCCCTGTGGTGACTTCGGCTTGGATGGACAATCCCTCAAGAAATGGCCAGGTTTTCCACAGTATAGACATAAGGCATTCTCCAATCGATGTCTCCTTCTAGCAGCAGCAGATGTAGAGCCTAACAACATGTTCTTCTCCAGAAGACTGAGAGGGAGATGGTGATTGAAATTGGGAAGGCATATTCTTAGAGAAAGTAGAAGGAGGTTTGACAGAAAAGCCTGGCCTAAACTGTACAGTCGATCCCCCTTGCTTTTCCTTGCGTCTCTCTCTAAGTCTTCTGTCAATAGTCACAGCCAAAGCCATAAAGTCACTCAGGGATTCAGGGATAGGATGGCTGACCATGGCATCCTTAACAGCGTCTGACAGCCCTTGTCTGAAAAGGGTTTTCAAGGGTTGATCAGGCCATCCGGTCGCCGAGCACCACTGGCGGAACTCAGAACAGTAGTCTTCAGCAGAGCGGCCAGGATCATCATAAACTTGGCCCAAGGCCAGAAAAAATCTATCCAGGGAACTCCACTCAGTAGCATCTGAGGGGAGGGCCAATGCCCAATCCTGAGGGGGACCCTGGAGGAGGGACACCACGACAGCCACTTTTTCTGCCTCAGAGGGGAAAAAATTAAAACGAAAATACAAACGACGGGACTCCCGGAAAGTACGGTATTTGTCCGGGTTCCCATCAAAGCGATCCGGCAGAAGCATTTTAGGTCTCTGCTGGACGCTGGGCACCGGAAAAACAGGGGCTGGCAGCGCCAGGCGCAGGAATAGTCATGGCGTCCAGACGCTGCGACATTTGCGCAATTAACCCAGCCATGCCCTGAAACTGATTCGTCAGCTCATCCAGGCGGTCGGTGACCGATAGATTGGTACTCATATTAAACCGCCAGGAGAGTCGACTAGGGTATAGGTATGCTATAATGTGAGGAGTAGGTCAGGGGGACACGAATGACACAGACACAGACAAAGTGAGGCCCTGACAATCTTCCCAAACCACTGTCCCTGCCTTTTGGGGGAACCTTAACAGGCCGGCCCCAACCGAAGACTGCAATTACACTGAAGAAAGTGGAACACGAGACAAACAACCAAAACAAAACACAAGCAGGAAAAAACCTAAACAGGTCAGAAACTGAAGGGGTAAAAGGTAAAGGAACAGACAGAGGAGAACACCAAAGGTAGGTAACAGTAACGGAAACCAGGGAAAAAGGGTACAGAGTCACTGGAATACCGGATAAACACAGAGTAGCTATCTTAGGCACAAGGCTCTATAGCAGGCACAGATAAATGGCGAGTGTGAAACTAAATAGTGGCTAGAGTCCCAGCCCCAAGGCGTGATAGGAGCAGGGATCCCAGCCACACCCTCGAATGGACCAAAATTACTGGCAGGGACGCCTGCCAGTAAAACTAGCAAAACTAGCCAAACCTTTAACCCTTAAGGAACCTAAGTGTTACAAGAGGATTTTCTGGCTTGCACTCGGGATGAGCGCCACATAGCGCCAGGACACGGGAACGCCCACACGCACCCAACATCCGCTGGAGGGCCACAGCGCACCCGAATCCTGACACCAGTTTACGTTTTTTTAAGGCAATGGTAGACATATGCAACTATAGAGGCATATAATGTCCATACATTTGATGTGACTGTTCAAATGCAAATACTGGATGTGAATTTATCCTAAGAGGCACAGGTCTTCTATGTGTCGTTCCAATAAATGCAAGGTTATTATAAGGGAATCTTGAGCTCTGTTGTTCCAAGACAGATTGATCCTGTGATTAGGGGTACACAAATCTGCTGTTTTTACTATGTCAATCTTATGATCATAACTCTTTTGGTAGTCAGCTTTTCTGAATTAGTGGTATAAGGACATTGTGAAGTGGTAAATGGGCCTTAAACAGGTATCAATTTCTATATATACTGACAGTTCAAGGCTCACTGTCAGCATTAGTTAAGTAAATGTTGCAAGTAAGTGAAATTAAAGTAATAAATTAGTTGTTGACAAAAATATTAATTCTGGCTGCAATCTTTTTATCTTGGCACTGAGAGAGCTTTGTCTTCAGCTGCAAAACTTGGCAACTGAGTTTAGGCAAAAGAAGACATTAATTAAAATATTAGAAGTAGTCTGCCTCTAAGTTTGCTTGGCTCAGATGGTATGTGAAATTTCACTTACTTTTAGGACATGTATGATGAGCTATGATGGTAGCAATTAAACGACCATATGGTTCAACCTTTTCATAAGTAGGGTGTTTCAGGCTATGCGGCTCAGGGAAAAATTCACTTTTTTAGAATGCTGCATTTCTTTTCCTACTTTGCCGAGTTTATGAAGCCAGGGCTCAAAGGCAACACAACATCTGTGAGTCACTGCTGAATGTCAGCAGCCTTGAACTGGCAAGCAACCTTCAACCACTACAAGAGACATCTTGTGATGACTGTACGGTCAATTGTGACTTGTTTTCCTCCAATGGTAACAATGTAGTTGAGTCACAAAGTATTTCGCCCTTTCACGGCAAATCCCTAAAGTAGTTGTTCCAAATTGCCTATGTGTTATTTGGCAAAAAAAATTCTAATTTTGATATTCTGTTCTAAGATAGTTGATTCAATAAGTCTCTCGTGCATGGTGATGCCAAATATGCTCATCTAAAAAGAGGTAGGGAGAAAGGTATGTGTTTTTACATTTGGAGTAAAGCTTATGTTTTTCATTATTTATATACAGGTGCATCTCAATAAATTAAAATATCAACGAAAAGTTAATTTATTTCAGTAACTAAATTAAAAAAAGGAAACTCATATATTATATATACTCATTACACGCAGAGTAATCTATGTCAAGATTTATTATAATGTTGATGATTATGGTTTAGAGCTAATGAAAAACCAAAAATCAATATCTCAGAAAATTTGAATATTGTGAAAAAATTAAATATTATAGACTTAAGGTCTTACACTCTAATCATAACAACACACAATACCTGCAAAGGTTTTCTAAGCCTTTAAATGGTCCCTCAGTTTGGTGGGTCATTGACAAAGTTTCACAAAAGGTATCAAAGGGTGGAGAGGCACTTCAATCCAAGCTGCTTGAAGGATCCAGAGTCCACATAATGTGAAGTTTCCACAATCAGTGATGGTTTGGGGAGCCATGACATCTCGTAGTATTGGTACACTGTGTTATATCAAGTCCAAGGTCAGAGATGCTGTATACCTGAAAGTTTTAGAGCACTTCATGCCTCCCTCTGCTGACAAGCTATAGTGATGCTGACTTCATTTTCCTGCCTCAATGCCATGCCGCATTGATGCAGTAGTTCATGCAAAAAAAGTCCAAACCAAGTACTGAGTGCATATACTGTACATGCTGCAAAGCACACTTACATTCTGTTTGACCAGAGGAGGGATGTTCCTTTTTCAAGACTGTGCAGGTTCAGAAAAGTACTGAGTGGCACAAGTGTAGAAGGCTACTTTCACACTTGCGGTAGCCTTTTCTGGCAGGCTGTTCCGGCGGGGTAATAGCCTGCCCGGATCCGTGCTACCGCAAGTCCACCGTGCTGGCAGAAGTCCGCTCCGGCACCATACACCATAACAGGGGCGGGCCAGAGGTCCGGCCGCAACACGGCAAACATGCCGAGAGGTGGCTGGACAAAAACCGCAGCAGTATATGCTTCTATAGATATATATATATATTTGCTCCATTTAATTAGTACACCAGACAATCACTGATTTTTGCTGGGTTGAACACTGTGTATTCTTAAAGGGGTTGTCTTACTTTAGCAAATGGCATTTATCATGTAGAGAAAGTTAACACAAGGCACTTACTAATGTATTGTGATTATCCATATTGCCCTCTTTGCTGGCTTGATTCATTTTTCTATCACATTATACACTGCTCGTTTCCAGGAAATATGACCACCCTGCAATCCAGCAGCGGTGGCTGTGCTTGCACCAACCCTTCTGGTGGCCGGGATCATGCATATACAGGTGCTTTTTCCTACAGTGTGCAAGCACGACCACCGCTGATGGATTGCAGGTTGGTCGTAAACCCCTGCAAACTAGAAGTGTATAATGTGATGGAAACATGAATCCAGCCAGCAAAGGAGGCAATATGGACAATCACAATACATTAGTAAGTGCCTTGTATTATGTTTGTCCACATGATAAATGCCGTTTTCTGAAGTGAGACAACCCCTTTAATTCTCCACAACATCTTCTCTTAAGGGGGGAATAAATAATCGGCCTAAAAATCACAATACCGTTCTCTATACGCTGATTTTTATAGTATGTAATAGTTACTAATGATCGTAAAAGCGTTTGATTCTCCACATCTACCAGCTGGTCAAAACAATTATCGTCTGTCAACATGACATCTCAGTGTCGACTCCTGATCGTCAAGACATCATAGTAGAGGAGTGTAATTGGGGTGGAACCTCCAAGTGATAAAATCATTGTATGCAATAGATGCATTTATGAACGATTCTCAACTTTAGAACGATCTCAATAACAATTACTTCTGCGATCATTGCCTTATGTCATAATGATCAGTTATGAACGATAACGACTTATCAACTTTTCTATCATCATTTGTCATTGTTACCTGTCTAATACACCCTTTAGTCTTTGAAACTAATACATATCCATAATCTAGGTTCATCTGTAGACTCATTTGATTTGACAGGATCCAAACTGTGGTGTCTTTCCATTTACGTGTAGTAACCTATTGTTTTAATATCATATATGAAAGCATATTGAAGATGTGAGTGATTTACATTGCCTGTATGTGGTTTCCGAGCCAAGAAACTTTTGAAATACTATTTTAAATACATCTTTTTGGCACAGAAACTTAAGAATATCTGTTATGTAAGTCTGTAAAAGAGGCTTGGCTTTTTGTTTTGTCCATTTGAAATTACTGCCAACATTTGGATTTCCTCAATAAATGCTGCCAAGGATTGATGAAGGCGAAAGGAAGAAAGGAAGGCGTGTTGAAGTATTCCAGATGTTCCAGCAAGATTACCTGTGATGTTGCCCGCACTTTAAGTACACCATTTAACTTGAACAAGGTCATACCCCTTTGTTTGTGGCTGATCTTTACTTTATTTTATTAGAAAGCTCAAGATGTGTCAGAGGTAGTATCTTCTTCTGATCTCTGATTTCACGATGAGACGTGTTTTAACTAGAATGCATAATTAGATTTGCTTCATCCAAGCTAGTTGTTTAAATATTTTCTTTCAGGTAAAATTCTAACATACATGTGCTGCATTCTTTTACCTAGGTATTTACCTGCTTATGCTTGAAGTCACCCAATGTTATCCCAAATCATGTCATGCGTAATCATGCGGCTGTATGTCATGTATATGTAGTTGAATCTGCAAAATAGGTATGGGTACCATAAAAATAAATAAAAAGGCAATTTAGCAGGAAATCATGCATTCAATGTAATTTCTCAAAGCACAGTTGCTGTGCTTAATTCTTCTATCTACATTTTATTTTTTCTAGATTTTGCTTACAGGTGTTGTGCAGGGGTTTTAGATTGATGACCTATCCTGTGGATAGGTCATTAATGCATGATTGGCAGAGGTCCACCATCAGGCAGCCCCACTTATTAGCTGTTTGAAGAGGAGTCGGCACTCTTTCCAGCTGTCTAGAGATGAGATTAAATAAATACAGAGAGATGCACAATATACATACACTAACAGAAATGCACAACATCATAGCTGGAGATGAGCGTAGTATTGAAAAATTCGATTGGCTGCTTAGCTGAATTAAAAATTTAATCACTTTGTGACGAATTAGGCTTCTTTCACTCTCAATAGAGGGGGAAAACGCTTCCGTTTTGTTCCCATTCATTGTCAATGGGGACAAAACTGAAATGAACAAAACGGAATGCACCAGAATGCATTCCGTTCCATCTGGTTACATCCCCATCGTGGACAGAATGACGCTGCAAGCAACGTTTTTCTGTCCGTGATGTGGCGTGGAGCAAGACGGATCCATCCTGACACACAATGTAAGTCAATGGGGACGGATCCATTTTCTCTGACACATTAAAAAAAGGATCCGTCCCCCATTGACTTTCAATGGAGATCATGACGGATCCGTCTTGGCTATGTTAAAGATAATACAACCAGATCCGTTCATAAATGATGCAGATGGTTGTATTATCAGAACAGAAGCGTTTTTGCTGAGCCCTGCCGGATGCAGCAAGTACACTGGTGTGAAAGTAGCCTTACTTTGTCATGAAGCGCATTTCTTTGTAAGTAGTAGGTGCAATGGCAGGGATCGGCGATTGCACTGCTCCCCATCATTGTACCGCTCAGATGCTGCATTCATACAGGATCGCAGCATCTGATAGCAGTACAGTGTAAAATTTTTTTAAAATGTATAAAATGATACTTACCCTAATCTATCTGATCACAAAGAGCCACTAGCTGCCAATTTGATCTAGCGCAAAATCTCATTCGGCCCATGATGACGTCAATACGTCCACCAGCGTGGTGATGTCATATGTCGAGATTTTCAATCAAGATGGCGGCACGAGGAAATTCGGCGCCAAATCAAATTTTCCCTGACATTCAGATGAAATTGAACTTCGTGGCTTTCAATTTGCTCAACACTAATCATAGCAAAAATACCACAAATGTAAAAAAATGATATTCATTCATCTGTGGCAGCAACATTTATAAAAAATAATCTGAAGCTTCACGGTGACCTCTCTCAAGGGGGTCCCTACACTATTGGTTTCTGTACCACATGGCATAATAGCAAACATAAAGGCAAGGGCTCCGTGTCCATGCTGCGGACCAAAAATAGCAGTCCACAATATATGGGCACTGGCTGTGTGCACTCAGTGCTGCAGATGCGGGCCCTTTGACTTAAAAAGGTCCGCAATCTGCAAGATACAGCAAAAGATAGGACATGTTCAATCTTTTGCAGTGCAGTGTTTCCGTGGGCTTCAGATCCATGCCTCCACTCCGCAAAAGATAGGACATGTCCTATCGTTTGCCATATCTTGCGGATAGCGGGCCCATTCAAGTCAATGAGGCCGCATCTGCAGCACACAGCCAGTGCCCATATATTGTGGACCCACCATTTGTGGTCCGCAATATGGGCACGGAGCCCTTATGTTCATGTGAATGAGTGAATGAGCCCTAATGTAGTAGATGGTGCCTTTTAAAAGAAACAGTAAATCATGAGATTCATATTTCTGAAACCTGCTCTTTTATCCACACATATGTCAGCTAGATGTTGGCTGCTTGGCTAGTTTTTGGAACTCCCTAAGATAGAAAGAACCTTGCAGGCACTGTCATCATTTCATTTACAGCAGACAGGGGATCCCCATACTGGAGATAAGTGCAGGTCCCAGACACTATGACATATTCTTTCAGCATATTGGAAAGCACCTTTAAAGGGATTCTGTCAGAAAGATCAAGCCTAAAGAGCTGTTTATAGGTTATGGTAGTTCTCCTACAGTATGTCAGAACTATGCTATATACTATACTAATATACTATACTGTAGCATGTCAGAACTATACTATAGTAATATACTATACTATACTACATATACGGCACTGGAGCGATGGGCCAACATGGCGCCCACTCGCATGTGCAGCAGGCATCATGGCGGCAGGTCTCTGCTGTTTCAAATAGCAGAGACACGCAGCTACTTACCATCTAAAGGGTGAAAAGCTCGCCCCTCCGGGTTTCTTACCGGCATCCTCTGCGGTCAATGAAGATGCCGGTAAATTATTTAAATGTGCTAGGTGTCACTGAAGTGACCTAGGGCATTTAAGCTGAAATTGTTATTTTGGCCAGCAGGTGGCAGGCCAACATAAGAATTGAGCAATTTTGACATTTAAATGGATGTAAAAAAAATCCATGAATGTTCAGAATTAAAAACAAAAAATTGGATTTTGCAGGCTCAAATATGAGCTTCAAAATCACAACAAAAAGTAAAAAAAACTGTTTAAAAATATGTATGTAAAAAAATTATACCCCCTTTCCATGGAATAAAAAAACAAATACATAAATAACAAAAAATGTGCAAATAAAAAATGTAATAAAATGTGATCAAAAAGTCACACACTCTAGAATGGTATCAGTAAAAACTACAGATTGTCCCGCAAAAAATGAGCCCCCACACAGCTCAGAAGATATAACTATAAAAAAGTTATGGGGGTCAGAATGATGATGTAAAAAAAGAAATTTTTTCAAAGTTTAAATCGTACTGACCAAGAGAATGAAGGGCACAGGTCTTTTTTCCTCCAAATGGAATGCCGTGGGAACAAAACCCATAAAACGGTGAAGGAGTTGCATTTTTTTTCCAATTCTACCCATTTGGAATTTTTTCCCGCTTCCCACTATATTGTATGCCATATTATATGGAAGCATTAGAAAGTACAACTTGTCCTGCAAAAAAATAAGCCCTAATACGGCTATGTGAACGCAAAAATAAAAAAGTTATAACTCAAGGAAGATAGGGAAGAAAAATGAAAACGCAAAAATGAAAAATCCGGGATCCTAAGGGTTAAATATTTATTTTTTAACCTTATCTATATCAATAGCATCGGTAAACATTTGCACCCACAATGACCAGCTACTACCCCCTGTGCTAAAAATAATAGTCCACATGCTTTCTTATGTTGATCTTTCCTTCTAGTGATGCCTCTCTTCTAATATATATTGCCCAAAGATGCAATGATAAAGTATACAAATAACCATATAGTGACCAAATAACATTGATGGAAGATGCCACATAACACAGCTAGATATTTGCTTAAATTACACTGCTCACTCAGTAAACTAGGGAGTGTAGCTACAGGTTCCTAAACCAAGTGTGGAATCAAGTGTACACTCTGGTAGACCAGGCCATCAAGACCAGTGGTGCCCTCCTCAGTACTGACAGCGATACTGTTTGACCATTTTCTTTGAAATTTTGTTATGATGCCATGGTTTATTTCATTTCATTTCAGTTCTTATGTGACTATTGAATAGGTTAGTTTTACCAAAGACTGTTAGTATGATGCAAGATAATTCTGTATGCTTTTTGTTATATGTTTGTTATTAAACAGCTCTCCTAGTCTCATCTTTGGCCTTGTAGTAATGTAGTTAAACACATATTTTATGCTGTAGATAATTCATTAAGCTCTGAAAGTCTTCTTATTTTTTGAGTGCCTAGCCCAGTTTTAATTATACCAAGGTCTCATGTTCTAATGTCCTTTTCCCGTAATTTTTCCATTTGGATATTAATAAGTACCAAGAGAACTGATTTTATTTTGTACTAAATATTACACCTTGAAAATAACCACTGCACTTGCCAAGCTCAGCAACATAATGCAGTATGAAGGGAAAAAGGAAGCTGTGTTATTTTTAAAGAGATCATACATATTTTATCATCTATGGTAACAGAAAGAGCTAGCACTTATAAGGAAATGACTGCATAACATGCCACACAAAACTAATGTAACATAGTAAGATAGTTTGTAAGGCTGAAAAAGACATCTGTCATCCAGGCCCCTCTTAAACTCTTTTAGTGAATTCACCTTCACCACCTCCTCAGGCAGAGTGTTCCATAGTCTCACTGCTCTTACCATAAAGAATCCTCTTCTATGTTTGTGTACAAACCTTCTTTCCTCCAGACGCAGAGGATGTCCCCTCGTCACAGTCACAGTCCTGGGGATAAATAGATGATGGGAAAGATCTCTGTACTGAACCCTGTATATATACATAGTTATTAGATCTCCCCTCAGTCGTCTTTTTTTACCCTAATTTTGATAATCTTTCTGGGTACTGTAGTCCACCCATTCCAGTTATTACTTTAGTTGCCCTCCTCTGAACCCTCTCCAGCTCTGCTATGTCTGCCTTGTTCACAGGAGCCCAGAACTGTACACAGTACTCCATGTGTGGTCTGACTAGTGATTTGTAAAGTGGCATGACTATATTCTCATCATGGGCATCTATGCCTCTTTTGATGCAACCCATTATGTTATTGGCCGTGGCAGCAGCTGTCTGACACTGTTTTCTACAGCTTAGTTTGCTGTCCACTAAAATTCCTAAGTCCTTTTCCATGTCAGTGTTACCCAGTGTTTTACCATTTAGTATGTACTGGTGACTTGCATTATTCCTTCCCATGTGTATAACCTTACATTTGTCAGTGCTAAACCTCATCTGCTACTTATCTGCCCAAGCCTCCAATCTATCCAGATCCATCTGTAGCAGTGTACTGTCGATCTCCATGATAAAGGGGTCTCACTTCAGTAAGTGGCATTTATCCTGTAGAGAAAGTTAATACAAGCCACTTACTAATGTATTGTTATTATCCATATTGCCTCTTTGCTGGCTGGATTCATTTTTCCATCATATTATACACTGCTCGTTTCCATGGTTACAGACCACCCTGCAATCCTACATTAGTAAGTGCCTTGTATTAACTTTTTCTACATGATAAATACAACTTACTGAATTGAGACAACCCATTTAATTACTTTACACAGTTTAGTGTTATCTGCAAAAATCAATATTTTACTGTGCAAGGCTACTGTGAAGAGAATAGGGGACACTACTGACTCATTTGGTACCCCACTAGTGACAGTGACCCAATCTCAGTGTGCACCGTTAATAACCACCCTCTGTTTTCTATCACTGAGAAAGATACTTACTCACATACACACATTTTCCCCCAGTCCAAGTATTCTCATTTTATATACTAACCTTTTATGTAGTACAGTATCAAATGCCTTGGAGAAGTCCAGATATACAACATCCATTGATTTACCCCAGTCTAGTCTAGAACTTACCTCCTCATAGAAACTGGTTAAATTAGTTTGACATGACCGATCCCTCATGAAGCCATGCTGCTAAGGCGTTATTCACTTATTTTTATTGAGGTACTCTATTATAGCATCTCTTAGAAAACCTTCAGTTTACCCACGACAGATGTTAAACTTACCGTCCTATAGTTTCCAGGCTCTGTTTTTGAGCCCTTTTTGAATGTCATCACCACATTTGCTAAGCGTCAATCCTGTGGAAAGCTTCCTGTCAATATAGTCCTTAATATCAGAAATATATGACATTACTTAATTCTCTCAGGATACCAGAGGTGGAGGGGTGTCATCTGGTCCCAGCAATTTGCCTATTTTAATCTTTTTAAGATGCCGCTACACTTCTTCCTGGGTCAGACATGCCACTTTTAATTTACTTTTACACTCTGCATTTCATCTGGCAGTTTACTTTCCTCAGTGAATACAGTGGAGAAAAAAAATATTTAATAGCTTTACTTTCACCTCATCGCACTCTGCAAGGTCCCCCCTTATCACTCTTTAAAGGGCTCACACCTTCAATTTTTTTTTTTTACCATTTATGTAATTGAAGAACATTTTGGGGTTAGTTTTACTCTCTTTGGCAATGAATCTCTCTATCTCCAGTTTTGCTGCTTTTATTTTTCTTTTACATATTCTATTTTTTTCTTTATTGTTTTTCAATGCTTCCTTTTAACCCTCCTGTTTTAGTGACTTAAATGCTTTCTTTTTGTCATTTATTGCTTCCTTGCTTACTTTACATTTCTATTTATCCACATAGTTTTTTTCTTGTTCCTTACCCTTTTATTGCCATAAGGTATGTACCTCTCACAACTAGACATTAGGATGCTTTTAAAAATATCCCATTTTGTGGCTGCATTTTTATTTTTGAGGACATTGTCCCAGTTATTTAGGCCAATTGCCTCTCTTTGCTGGTCATAGTTTGCTTTTATGAAGTTTTTTTATGCCTCCCTGAAGAAACAGTCTTTTGAATGACAATTGGAAGGTTATTAGTTTATGGTCACAATTTACCAGGTGTCCCCCAAACTGCACATCTGTTGTTCTGTCACATCTATTGGTTAATGCTAAGTACAGTGTGGCCATCCCTCTAGTTGGGTCTTGAACCAGCTGGGAAAGGTAATTGTATTTGGATGTTGCCAAGAACCTTTTTTCATTTATGAGATCTACAAGTTTCAGTTTTCCAGTCTATATCTGGGTAATTGAAGTCCCCATAATAACGACCTCATGATTTGCCACCTCGTCTATTTAATTTAGAAGTAGATTTTCTGTGGACTCTGGTATATTAGGTGGCTTATAACAAACTCCTATCAGTATTTTATTATTGTTTTTGCCTCCATGTACTTCTACCCACAGTGACTCCACATGTTCATTACCCTCACTTATATCTTCCCTAAGTGTGGGCTTTAGACAGGACTTTACATAAAGGCAGACCCCTCCACCTCTCCGGTTTTGGTGATCCTTTCTAAACAGACTATAACCCTGTACGTTAACCGCCCAGTCATAGCTATCATCCAGCCATGTTTCAGTTACTCGCACTATGTCATAGTCCTCCTCACACATCCCTTCTTCCAGTTCACCAGTTCTATTAGTCAGGATTAGTATACATACAATTAAGAAGTTTATGTAATTATATATTGTTATATATATTGTTATTTACCCTACACCTTTCCTTCTGAACTGTTCCAGTCCCTCCTTCCATTCCTCCCCCAGTTCCATTATCCCCTCCTATAATGTAATTTCCCTCCCCCCAGTCCCTAGTTTAAACACTCCTCCAACCTTCTAGCCATCTTCTCCCTCAAAATGGCTGCACCTTCCCCATTGAGATGCAGCCCATGCCCTCGATAGAGCCTGTAGCCAAAAAAGAAGTTGGTCCAGTTCTTCAGTAACCCAAACCCCTCTTTCTTATACCAGTTCTTGAGCCACTTGTTAACCTCCCCAATCTCCCGCTGTCTTTCTGGTGTGGCTCATGGTACAGGTAGTATTTAGGAAAATACTATCTTTGAGGTCCTTTCCTTGAGCTTTGGCCGAGTGTGCTCGAGCGCCATACTCGAGTCCCCTTCCCGCACGTTTCTTGGCTGCTACGCAGCCAATCAGCGTGCGGGGTGGTAGTGGCATTCACTGTAATGTCGTAGCCATGTTGGCTACTGGCATTACACTGATTGGCTGGCCGGGAACGTGTCACGGTGACATGTGACCCGGCTCAGTCCGAGTCAGGGAGAGCTGCTGCAAGGAGGGAGAGATAGTGTAGG
>ONZH01003358.1:0-117532 GCA_900303285.1 Rhinella marina
TATATATATATATAATATATAATATATATATACAGTATACTGTCTTCTGTAGTATATATATATATATCAGTATATACCCCTGTAGTGTAATATATACAGTATACCATCCTCTGTAGTATATATACAATGCAGGGTGGATAAAAATCAATGTTTTTTTTAAAAAAATCAAAAAAATCCGATTTTTTTTTATTTAAATCGGATTTTTTTGATTTAACTCGGATTTTTTTCAATAAACTGCTTTTTGAGGAAAATATTTTACCATCCAAAGGTTCTTCCATCATGAGATAAAGCTGAGTTGTTTAATTCAGTAGAATAAAGGCTGTATATGTGTAACATTCACAATGCAATGCTCTTCCAGAGGTTTCTGTAGGATTAGTGGGCAGTTTCTCTCCTATATTATCACAGACGCTCGCTTTACTTCAGTGCCAAGTCCAAGAAGTTAGACAATATGTTTCTGATTGTTTGGAGTGGAATAGATCTGCACAGCACAACACAAGAAGAATGTGAATCTAAGTGTGAGGAGGAGGAGGGGCAAGCAGACAAGAAAATGAAAGTGAAACTTTGAGCACAATACTGCAGCATAGCCACAGACAGACAAGTCTGGATCTGTTTGTGTGTACGATCTGAGGTTTATTACATTCTTTCCTTATAATGGCAGCAGGCCGTAAAAGAGACCCAGTTTGGGAATATTGTAATGAAGCTCCTTCGCCTATCGGTAAGGCAGGCATGCGTGCAAAATGCAAACGATAGTAGCAAGAACTAGTTTAGGTAGAAACTTTGATTTAAATCACTGAATTAAATCAAGCCTTACTGACTAGTGATTTAAATCGTGATTTAAATCGTGATTTAAATCAGTTAGATTTAAATCAAATCCACCCTGATACAATGTACTGTCCTCTGTAGTATAATATATGCAGTATACCGTAGTATATACAGTATACTGTCAGTATACTGTATACTGTATATATGTATATACAGTATACTGTCCTCTGTAGTAGATATACAGATACTGTAGTATACCGTCCTCTGTAGTGTATATATACAGTATACTGTCCTCTGTAGTATATATATACAGTATACTGTCCTCTGTAGTCTGTAGTACCTCTGTAGTATATATACAGTATACTGTCCTCTGTAGTATATATACAGTATACTGTCCTCTGTAGTGTATATATACAGTATACTGTCCTCTGTAGTAGATATACAGTATACTGTCCTCTGTAGTAGATATACAGTATACTAGTAGTATACTGTCCTCTGTAGTAGATATATATACAGTATACCTGTAGTAGATATACAGTATACTGTCCTCTGTAGTATATATACAGTATACTGTCCTCTGTAGTATATATACAGTATACTGTCCTCTGTAGTAGATATACAGTATACTGTCCTCTGTAGTAGATATACAGTATACTGTCCTCTGTAGTAGATATACAGTATACTGTCCTCTGTAGTAGATATACAGTATACTGTCCTCTGTCTAGTAGATATACAGTATACTGTAGTATCAGTATACTGTCCTCTGTAGTATATATACAGTATACCGTGTCCTCTGTAGTGTATATATACAGTATACGTCCTCTGTGTAGTGTTATATATACAGTATACCGTGTAGTACCGTAGTCCTCTGTAGTAGTATATATATACAATGTATACTGTCCTCTGTAGTATATATACAGTATGTCCTCTGTGTATGTATGTATATATATACATATATATATATATATATACAGTATACTGTCCTCTGTAGTGTATATAGTATATACTGTATACTGCTCTTATTAAGAGCACCCTCTCTATAATATTATCCACTTTACAGAAGATGCTTTGTAGAGCTTTGTCTTGGTCCACATTCAGAAGATACAAACCTCCAATAGTGGACACCTTGCCCTGGATGGACATTTTTACAAAAGCATATCTGCCTTTTGGGCAGGTCATGGTATCAGACATGTGCACAGCAATCAAAACTTCTGTCAGATCTAAGCCTGTAGCCAAAATATGTAGGGTTTAGTGCATACCTGGAAGTGGCCATCTTAAATGGGCTTCCTGCAGGAGCAAGATCTGTGCCATCTCATTGTGCATGGCATAGGTGATCCATGATCTCCTCTCCGGCACACTGAAGGATGCCAACCTGATGAGGACACAAGGTATGATGTCTAGAACTGACAAGAAGGAAGGGGGAGAATGGGAAAAGATAGGAAAGGAGGAAGAGCGCTACAGAAAAGCCTAAGTTATGAGATACCGGGATGCCTAAAGAAGGACTCCGTTACTGCAAGGAAATAATCCCCACAGTAAAACCTCAATAGGTGAACAAAACGCCTACTGACGTTCTCCTAAGTGGAATGACCATGGCATATAGGTAGAGGCGGCCACTCGGCTAAACTTAGTCAAAATGACTGAACTTGAACCAAAAAAATACTATCCAAGCACACTACGAAGGACAGGTACCACCAAGGACCGTGTCCTCCAATAAGTCCAGGCTGCGAGCAGTGAGGAGACAAGTGCAGTGTAACTGAGAGGTCTCAGGTCTGGAGGATCGATGGCAGGAGAGCCCCATAGTGTACGGGGTCCACGGAAGGCTGAGCGTTACTGGTGGAATAGGGCTCAGTCAGGTAGAGAAATAGAAAGAGCCAGTCCTCAGGATCTCTCAGCTCATGCCTTTTCCCATCTTTATGGACCACAAGCTTGACCACACATATGGAATATTTCCTCCTCTAAAGGGTATATATATATATCCATGGTAGAGCGGGAGAAGTTCTGCAGGACCTGTAATTATGTAGAGACCAATGACATTCTGTGGCTTGGAGGGTCGGGATACATCCGGTCACTGATCGGACTCTCTGCCACGTGCTATATGCTTTCAGAGAGAATACATTTATTCCAATACCTTTTACCAGCAACATTGCATCTTTTGGCGAGGTTTCATTGATGATATTTTTTGCGTCTGGCAGATGACTTTCGAACCCTAACGGAATTTACTTCTTTCGTTAATCCAGTCTGGCCAGAGCTGCACCTCACCCAACATCAAGACTCCTACAAAATCTCCTTTGTGGACACGTGGGTGATTACGGGAGAGGAACACAAACTGATTTGTACGTGAGGAGCACACACCACAATAGTCTACTCACATTACCAGTAACCATCCTAGTTCTGTGAAAAAATCCCTCCCTTATTCCCAATATCAGAGAGTAAGAAGCATTGTTAGCCGTTGTGAGGAGCATGAAAGCAGACTTGATGAAATGACCACTAAGTCCAGAGAGAGAGAACCCAAAAAACCTCCGTACCCTCCACCCTGGATTAATAAAATCTGGGCAGTGATTACTAAAGACTGGAACATTGTGTCCAGATCTCATCCACTGGTCGAGGAGTTCCGGATCCCCATCCCCCTCAGGATTTGTTATAAAAGGGCGGAAAACATTAGAGATAAGATCAGCAGACATTGGGAGCGGTGAACAGAAGTGAGGCCTGCTGTGATAAGGGTACACCTCACCCACGCACAGGCCACAGGATTCTTCACATGCTGACAGCAAACTTGTCATATAATTCTTAAATGTCCGCCGTGTGGTTTGCTGTATGTCGCGGAAACGTCCACACGTGTGAAGGACAGGTCCGCCATCAGGAAAGGCAGTTTACTCCTCCTCATACCCTGTCATGACAGGGACGGATGGTTGATGAAGCGGAGGCCTATTGGATCCTCGGACCCCAGACCCTGGAACCAATGGGCCCTAACCCTAATTAACCCAATAATACCTTTCTAATTCTTAACAGAACTTGTAGCAATCTGAGCTTTATGTGACAGGATGCCATTCTTCTTCATTCTGCGCACTCTCTTCTTACCTGACAACGTCACTTTACTCTGGGGTATTTGTCACAGGTTTGTGCCGAAACGCGTCGCATTAACTAATATAGGACAATAAGACTACAAGTGAGTGCCGGGACGCCTTTCCCAGGACACGTGCACCACACCCTCATAATCAGAGTGCTGCCCCTCCAAAGTGTCACTAAATAGTTTCTGTAGGCTGAGCAGGAGGTTTCAGGAGGCCTCTAATCCTTCCCGTTTTCATCATGCAGGCGACACAACTGCTTGATATGTTGCTTGTGTAGCCGCAGCTTCTACTCTGGTAGACATAGCTCCTTGGCCTATCATTGGTGGCAACTTGAGTCTGGAGTGAGCTTAAAGGGGTTATCCAATTCCCATAATGACCCCCACCATGCCCGGACCCATACGGTCACCGCTGCGGCCTGCTATTGGACGCTCCCCCTGTCGCCGGATGTTTTGATCCACCCTTCGGGGAGATGTAGCACTGGCAGTGACGGGGAGCAGGTAAGTATGAGCTTAAGGAGGGGCCCGGGCATTGTGGGGGTCATTATAGGGACTGGATAACCCCTTTAACTCCTGTTTGTAGGAGAGCTTCTAGTGTGCTCGATGTCTCATAGTGGGGTGTATGAGCCCCCTTCAGTAGTCCTGGTCTGCTCTGGTGGAGGAGAGGAAGGTCATGGCAGCCATTACTCTGCGGGTGCGGCATCTGAAGGGTAGGAGAAGCACTCTCATCCTTTTGGGAATAGGGACCGTCTCCATCTCGAGGTCGGCCTATGGCGATTGATGCAGCCAAGTCTGAAGAAAGTTCAGAGTCTCTGGGTGTGAGAAACAGCGTCAGCTTTTCCGCGGACTGCTCCAGCATGTGGCTGCTCTGGTAGGTAAGAGAGTGAGGCAGATATCTGTGCTTGGGAGTTGCACCCTGGCCCGGTGTTTCGGGAATGTTTCCCCTTCTCTTCCTCACCATTTGAGCTGGTAGAAATAGGCAAAAATGGAAGCCCAGGAGCTGAGGCCTTCATTGGGGCATGGTGGGAGCGTTGGGTTACAGAGAACCGGGTCAGGTAGAGGGTTATTAACCTATGAAGGAATAATCTGTGACATCTCCAGGGATCATTAATGACCATTTCTTCGGTAACCGCGCTCTTACTAATTCAGTTCTGAAGAAACGTCTCTTGGTTGGAGTCGGGGAGCACAGGGTGACAGTCGCTGAATGTACGTTATTGATGGTGATGATAAGCCTGGCAGGACTCTCCTTTAGGGAAAGCCGAATGTAGGACAATAGAAACGTCCTTATGCTTCACTTCAGGGGGTTTATTGAATGTGAGTGATATTTCAGCCCTGCACTCTTAGTTCTGGTAGGACAGGAGCACCTTACCCCAGCTAGACCATACTGTCGTAGAAAACAGCTGCAGAAAGGGAAAACCAAAAAACAAGCCATTTCTCATTGTGGGGAAGCATCAGCGCCCAGATCAGTCTTATCCGGTACAGTCATGCCAGTCTTCGGTTCATGCCTCTCCTTCTCCAGTCCACTCCTTCATTCACATTCTGTTTGTACCCTCGGTGGTAGAGAATAGAGTGATGCCATGGGTGACGCAGACTCGCTTATGACACATGATATTCTGGGTTGGCATGCTGATAGACAGAACCCCCCCCATTAGGCCTTGAGTGAGGGCCATGGGCCGAACGCTGCGTCTGTGTCCTGAGGTTCTCCTTGCATAACATAACTTTGAAATAAAGCAGCCATGAAGATTTCGGTGCATGCCATGGATTGTCTTCCTCTTGGCCGTACACTGAGCGGCACTGACCATTGACATGAGGCTGCAGCTATCTCTGGTTTCTCTGACATTGTTGGCAGGATTTGTGTTAATAAGTGATCAGGACTGCGGCCGCCATGTAATGCACATTGTATAACTCTCTTCAGGAATGAGATATAAACGTCGAGGGGTTGATAAAAATGGAAACGTTGCAAACTACGTGGAAAACAGAACAGTTCATCCACGTTCACAACCACACATTGTCCTTTGTGCAAACCCGGGGCTCGGTGCCAGTGTTCTGGAGCCAGGCGGGATATCGGTACAATCCCCGGCCTCGACTTGACAAAGGTAAGGACGTATAAAAGGCCATACCCATATTGTGAATCAGGAGAACACTTCACCATGCTCTACAGCCACATATAACTACACATGTTACATATAACCTCCCGCCATCTACAACCACACACAACCACACGTGATACATGTAACACCCAACGTAACCTCTGCATCATCTACAGCCACACACAACCACACATGATACACGTAACACCCATCATAACCTCTGCATCGTCTACAACCACACACAAGCACACATGATACACGTAACACCCATCATAACCTCTGCATCGTCTACAACCACACATGATACACAGAACACCCATCATAACCTCTGCATCGTCTACAGACATGATACACAGAAACACCCATCATAACCTCTGCATCATCTACACCACACATGATACAACCACACATGTACACACGTAACACCCATCATTTAACCTCTGCATCGTCTACAACCACACATGATACACAGAACACCCATCATAACCTCTGATCGTCTACAACCACACCATATACACATACAACCTCATCCACACATCAAACACAGATACACACCCATCATAACCTCTGCATCGTCTACAACCACACATGATACACAGAACACCCATCATACCTCTGCATCATCTACAGCCACACACCCACACATACACGTACACCCATCATAACCTCTGCATCAAACCACATAACCATGTCACAACCACACATGATACACAGAACACCCAACGTCATAACCACACATGCACATGCATCATCTACAACCACACACACACATGAACACGCATCATACACCATAACACCCACAATACACATCATCACCTCTGCATCGTCTACAACCACACATGATACACATAAACACCCATCATAACCTGCATCGTCTACAACCACACATGATACACAGAACACCCATCATAACCTCTGCATCGTCTACAACCACACACAACACACATGATACACGTAACACCCATCATAACCTCTGCATCGTCTACAACCACACACAACCACACATGATACACGTAACACCCATCATAACCTCTGCATCCTCTACAACCCACATGATACACAGAACACCCATCATAACCTCTGCATCGTCTACAACCACACATGATACACAGAACACCCATCATAACCTCTGCATCGTCTACAACCACACATGATACACATAACACCCATCATAACCTCTGCATCGTCTACGGCCACACACAACCGCACATGATACACATATAACACCCATCATAACCTCTGCATCGTCTACAACCACACATGATACACAGAACCACCCATCATAACCTCTGCACATGATACACAACACCCATCATAACCTCTGCATCATCTACAACACATGATACACATAACACCCATGCATTCAACAGCCACACACACAACCGCACATGATACACGTAACACCCTTCATCACCTCTCCATCATCTACAACCACACATGATACACATAACACCCAACGTAACCTCTGCATCGTCTACAACCACACATGATACACATAACACCCATCATAACCTCTGCATCGTCTACAACCACACACAACCACACATGATGCACATAACACCCATCATAACCTCTGCATCGTCTACAACCACACATGATACACAGAACACCCATCATAACCTCTGTATCGTCTACAACCACACACATGATACACAGAACACCCATCATAACCTCTGTATCGTCTACAACCACACATGATCACAGAACACCATCATAACCTCTGCATCGTCTACAACCACACATGATACACAGAACACCCATCATAACCTCTGCATCGTCTACAGCCACACACAACCTCAAATGATACAATGAACCTCAGCATCCACTACTGCCACGCCTGTAACTTCTGTGTCATCTGCAGCCACAACCACACATTACACATAATTTTTGGTTGACATGAATGGTTCTTGGCTTCTTCTGCTGCCCTCATGCTCGATGGCTGGTCTTGCTGTCTTCTGCTGCCCTCCTCGGGCTGTCATGCTGCTCTGCTCCCTCTCGGGGCTGTCATGCTGTCTTCTCTGCCCTCCTCGGGGCTGTCATGCTGTCTTCTGCTGCCCTCCTCGGGGCTGTCATGATGTCTTCTTTGGCCATCTCGGCGGCTGTCATGCTGTCTTCTGCTGCCCTCCTCGGGGCTGTCATGCTGTCTTCTGCTGCCCTCCTCGGGGCTGGGGCTGTCATGATGTCTTCTGCTGCCCTCCTCGGGGCTGTGTCTTCTGCTGCCCTCCTCGGGCTGTCATGCTGTCTTCTGCTGCCCCCTCGGGGCTGCATGCTGCTTCTGCTGCCCTCCTCGGGGCTGTCATGCTGTCTTCTGCTGCCCTCCTTGCTGGCTGCTGTCATGCTGCTGTCTTCTGCCCTCCTCGGGCTGTCCTCTCTGTCTTCTGCTGCCCTCCTCGGGGCTGTCATGATGCTCTCTGCTCTTCTGCTGTCATGCTGTCTTTCTGCTGCCCTCCTCGGGCTGTCATGCTGTCTCTGCTGGGGCTGCATGTCTTCTGCTGCCCTCCTCGGGCTGTCATGCTGTCTTCTGCTGCCTCCTCTGGGCTGTCATGTCTGCTGCTGGGGCTCATGCTCTCGGGGCTCTGCTGCCCTCCTCGGGCTGTCATGATGTCTTCTGCCCCTCCTCGGGGCTGTCATGATGTCTTCTGCTGCCCTCCTCGGGGCTGTCATGCTGTCTTCTGCTTGCCCTCCTCGGGCTGTCTGCTGTCTTCTGTTGCCCTCTCGGGCTGTCATGTGTCTTCTGCTGCCCTCCTCGGGGCTGTCATGATGTCTTCTGCTGCCCTCCTCGGGGCTGTCATGCTGTCTTCTGCTGCCCTCCTCGGGGCTGTCATGCTGTCTTCTGCTGCCCTCCTCGGGGCTGTCATGCTGCTGGGGTTTGGGGTGACTTTAGGTTGCAGTGTTTCTCAGAGACTCCTGATCTTTCTGTTGCAGGGGAGGTTGAGACCAACCTGTACTTCTGCTTACACTTCAACATGGAGCTGGAGATCTACAAGAAGCAGGTGGTTGTTGGGGTGATAGCGGGTGGGTCTCGGGGTGACCTCCTGGTGTGTTGCTTTTTCCATACGACAATGTCTCTTATGTAACACTGCAGGTCCTCATTAACCTGGTGGACCAGACCGGCCGTGAGAAGATTATTGGGGATGCCTACATGAAGCAAGTCCTGATGTTGAACTCTCCCAGCCTCACCTATGTGACCTTTGACTTTCACGAGCACTGGTAAAGTATCTGATGGGTCACATTCCCTGGAAATAGCTGTGCATAGAGCTCCCTCCAGGCAGGAAGATGTGTCTCTGGTCTTGTGTAGTCCTCACTCGCCCCATCAGTGAGCTGTGAGCGGCCCCCTCCCCCACTGAGCACCACATGGATTCCTAGCACGTGCATGCGTCCTTCAGTATGATTGATGCATCCATGTCTATATGTCCGGGCTTGTGTTCTGCTAAGCCTCAGGTTCTGAAGATAACGTTGCACATCTTTTCTTTTTTTCTCCATATTGCACTTCACCTTCCATTGGAGCAGTCGGGGGATGAAGTTCGAGAATGTGCAAACTCTGACGGACGCCATCAGTGACATCATTATGGACATGAAATGGTGCTGGTGAGTGGTGGACATGATGCTAGGGAGGGTGAGGGAGCTGCCTGTTTACAGTCTTTTATCTTGGAAGGGTGGATCAGGCGGGTGTCATCTGTAAGCAGGACGGGATCTTCAGAGTGAACTGCATGGACTGTCTGGACAGGACCAATGTGGTTCAGGCTGCCATTGCCCGCGTGGTCATGGAGCAGCAGGTATGTTTTCTGACTGCCCACCAGTGAGGGCTTTCTTCTAAGGGTGATGGTTCTGACCATTTATTTTTTATTTTTTTTAGCTTAAAAAACTTGGCGTGATGCCACCGGAACAGCCGCTGCCAATGAAATGCTGTAGAGTGTACCAGTTGATGTGGGCAAACAACGGTGATGCCATCAGTAGGCAGTATGCAGGGACAGCGGCGTTAAAGGTAGGGTGCTGCCATTCATCTCCACCTCTGTGCACTACCAGGTTGTAGACTCTAGTATCTGATGGTGTCCACTCTGTAGATTGGGCAAATACCGATAGGAGTCACCTCCTGGCTACAACACAGAACTCCTATTACATAGGGAGCCCCCCGTTATCACATGCAGTGACCTCTTACACCCTTAAAGGGTTATTCCCATCTTTGACAATGGGGGTATATCGCTAGGATATGCCCCCATTGTCTTATAGGTGCAGGTCCCACCGCTGGGACCTGCACCTATATCGAGAACGGGGCCCCAAAAGAGAAGGAGGGCGCATGCGCAGCCGCCCTCCATTCATTTCTATGGGGCCGCCGAAAATAGCCGAGCGCAGTGCGCTCCCATTCATTTCTATGAGCGCAGAGGGGGGGCTGCGTCTGGTGGTGGTCGGACCCCGGGAAACCCGGGGTCCTCCAGGCTCAGAGCTCCCCCGCTTCGTTCTCAATATAGGCGTGGGTCCCAGCGATGGGACCCGCACCTATAGGACAATGGAGGCATATCCTAGCAATATGCCCCCATTGTCCAAGATGGGAATACCCCTTTAACCCTTATCCTGCCCAGTTCCAGTAGGCCCTATTTAATCGTCTCATTGTTTCTTCCCTTTCTTCCCTACATAGGGAGACTTCACACGAACCGGTGAAAGAAAGCTGGCCGGGGTGATGAAAGATGGCGTAAACTCTGCAAATCGCTACTACATTAACCGTTTCAGAGATGCCTACCGACAGGCGGTGATTGGTGAGGAGTCATGTGCCAGATGAGAGCTGTAACTTATGGAGCCTGATCATATAAGGACCCTTGTGGGAGGGTTGCGTCACTGAAGGGGCCCTTCCATTGAAGGGGCCCTTCATGGGAGGGTTGCGTCACTGAAGGGGCCCTTCATGGGTAGGGGCCCTTCATGGCCATTGAAGGGCCCTTCATGGGAGGGTTGACATTGAAGGGCCCTTCATGGGAGTTGTTGTCATGGGGGCCTTGGGAGGTCTGAAGGTCTTTCATGGAAGCTGAGGGCCCTTCATGGGAGGGTTGCGTCACTGAAGGGGCCCTTCATGGGAGGGTTGTGTCACTGAAGGGGCCCTTCATGCATTGGGCCAGGTTGTTCAATGGGGGGTTGTTCATGGAGGGTTGTTCTGAAGGGCCCTTCATGGAGGTTGCGTCACTGGGCTTCACTGGGAGGTTGCCGTCCTGAAGGGGCCCTCAGGGTTCCACTGAAGGGGCCCTTCATGGGAGGGTTGCGTCACTGAAGGGGCCCGTTCATGGGCCTTGGAGGGTTGTGTCACTGAAGGGGCCCTTTCAGGGGCCCTTGTGGCCCTTCATGGGAGGGTTGTGTCACTGAGGGCCTACTTGCTCATTGATGGGGCCCTTCAGGGTTGTGATCATGAGGGGCCCCTTCATGAGGGTTGTGTCCTTCCGTCACTGATGGGAGGGTTGTGTCATGTTGCCCACATGGGAGAATTTCATGATGGGGCCCTTCATGGAGGGTTCATGTCACTGATTGAGGGCCCTTAATGGAGGTTGTGTCATGACAGGGCCCTTCATGGAGGGTTGTGTTCAGGGCTGTGGACTTCCAATGAGTCTGTTTTTCTCACTCTGACACCAGCACCAACCTCAATGGTTCAACAGTTGGTAATAGCGTATTTACTGGAGTAAAACCTTGGTGGCATCGGGCTTTTCAGTGTTTTCATCACTATCATTATCATCAAGTCGGACAGAGTCGGTGCATTTCTACTGACCCTATCTGTACATTCCCTGTTTTGTAATTGAGCGGTCACCTCCTGTGTCCTGTGTCCTGTGTCGATGAGTAACATAATTTATAAGGCCGAAAAAAGACATCCGTCCATCCAGTTCTCCTGTTTTCCTACAAGTTGATCCAGAGGAAGGCAAAAAACCCTGTGAGGTAGAAGCCAATTTTCCTCACTTTAGGGGGAAAAATTCCTTCCCGACTCCAAACAGGCATCAGAATTACTCCCTGGATCAATGACCGCTCTCTAGTAACTATAACCTGTAATATTATTACCTCCAGAAATACATCCAGGCCCCTCCTGATCTCTTATAGTGAACTTATCATCACCACCTCCTCAGGGAGCGGATTCTATAGTCTCACTGCTCTTACAGTAAAGAGTCCATAGTCTCACTGCTCTTACAGTAAAGAGTCCATAGTCTCACTGCTCTTGCAGTAAAGAGTCCATAGTCTCACTGCTCTTAGTAAGAGTCAGTAAAGAGTCCACACAGTAAAGAGTCCACAGTCTCACTGCTCTTACAGTAAAGAGTCCACAGTCTCACTGCTCTTACAGTAGAGTCCACAGTCTACAGTCCACAGTCTCACTCTCTACAGTAAAGAGTCCACAGTCTCACTGCTCTTACCACAGTCTCACTGCTCTTACAGTAAAGAGTCCACAGTCTCACTGCTCTTACAGTAAAGAGTCCACAGTCTCACTGCTCTTACAGTAAAGAGTCCACAGCCTCACTGCTCTTACAGTAAAGAGTCCACAGCCTCACTGCTCTTACAGTTAAAGAGTCCACAGTCTCACTGCTCTTACAGTAAAGAGTCCACCAGCCTCACTGCTCTTACAGTAAAGAGTCCACAGCCTCACTGCTCTTACAGTAAAGAGTCCCACAGCCTCACTGCTCTTACAGTAAAGAGTCCACAGCCTCACTGCTCTTACAGTAAAGAGTCCACAGCCTCACTGCTCTTACAGTAAAGAGTCCACAGCCTCACTGCTCTTACAGTAAAGAGTCACACCTCACTGCTCTTACAGTAAAGAGTCCAACAGCCTCACTGCTCTTACAGTAAAGAGTCCACAGCCTCACTGCTCTTACAGTAAAGAGTCCACAGCCTCACTGCTCTTACAGTAAAGAGTCCACAGCCTCACTGCTCTTACAGTAAAAGAAGTCCACAGCCTCACTGCTCTACAGTTAAAGAGTCCACAGCCTCCACTGCTCTTACAGTAAAAGAGTCCACAGCCTCACTGCCTTACAGCTAAAGAGTGCCCACAGCCTCACTGCCTCTTACAGTAAAGAGTCCACAGCCTCACTGCTCTTACAGTAAAGAGTCCACAGCCTCACTGCTCTTACAGTAAAGAGTCCACAGCCTCACTGCTCTACAGTAAGAGTCCACAGCCTCACTGCTCTTTACAGTAAGAGTCCACAGCCTCACTGCTCTTACAGTAAAGAGTCCACAGCCTCACTGCTCTTACAGTAAAGAGTCCACAGCCTCACTGCTCTTACAGTAAAGAGTCACAGCCTCACTGCTCTTACAGTAAAGAGTCCACAGCCTCACTGCTCTTACAGTAAAGAGTCCACAGCCTCACTGCTCTTACAGTAAAGAGTCCACCTCACTGCTCTTCCAGTAAAGAGTCACTCACTGCTCTTACAGTAAAGAGTCCACAGCCTCACTGCTCTTACAGTAAAGAGTCCACAGCCTCACTGCTCTTACAGTAAAGAGTCCACAGCCTCACTGCTCTTACAGTAAAGAGTCCACAGCCTCACTGCTCTTACAGTAAAGAGTCCACAGCCTCACTGCTCTTACAGTAAAGAGTCCACAGCCTCACTGCTCTTACCGTAAAGAATCCTCTTCTATGTTTGTGCACAAACCTTCTTTCCTCCAGGCGCAGAGGATGTCCCCTCGTCACAGTCCTGGGGATAAATAGATGATGGGAGAGATCTCTATACTGACCTCTGATATATTTATACATAGTTATTAGATCTCCCCTCAGTCGTCTTTTTTCTAAAGTGAATAAGACTAATTTTGATAATCTTTCTGGGTCCTGTAGTCCACCCATTCCAGTTATTACTTTAGTTGCCCTCCTCTGAACCCTCTCCAGCTCTGCTATGTCTGCCTTGTTCACAGGAGCCCAGAACTGTACACAGGCTTCCATGTGTGGTCTGACTAGTGATGTGTAAAGTGGCAGGACTATGTTCTCATCACCGCCATCTATAAAATTCCTAGGTCCTTTTCCATGTCAGAGTTACCTAATATTTTACCATTTAGTATGTACAGGTGACTTGCATTATTCCTTCCCATATGCATAACCTTACATTTGTCAGTTTTAAACCTCATCTGCCACTTCTCTGCCTAAGCCTCCAGTCTATCCAGATCCATCTGTAGCAGTGCACTGTCCTCTGTAGTGTATATATACAGTATACTGTCCTCTGTAGTATATATACAGTATACTGTCCTCTGTAGTATATATACAGTGTACTGTCCTCTGTAGTATATATACAGTGTACTGTCCTCTTCTGTGTTAATTACTTTACACAGTTTAGTGTCATCTGCAAAAATTGATATTTTACTGTGCAAACCTTCTACAAGATCATTAATAAATATATTGAAGATAATAGGACCCAATACAGACCCCTGTGGTGCCCCAATAGTGACAGTGACCCCTCCAGTACTGACCCCTGTGGTACCCCACTAGTGACAGTGACCCAATCTGAGTATCTACCGTTAATAACCACCCTCTGTTTTCTATCACTGAGCCAGTACAGACATTTTCTCCCAGGCCAAGCATTCTCATTTTATATATTAACCTTTTATGTGGTACTGTGTCAAACGCTTTGGAGAAGTCCAAATATACGACATCCATTGAGTCGCCGCGGTCAAGTCTAGAACTTACCTCCTCATAGAAACTGATTAAATTGGTTTGACATGACCGATCCCTCATGAAGCCATGCTGATATGGAGTTATTTGCTTATTTTCATTGAGGTACTCCAAGATAGCATCTCTTAGAAAACCCTCAAACAGTTTACCCACGACAGATGTTAAACTTACCGGCCTATAGTTCCCGGGCTCTGTTTTTGGACCCTTTTTGTATATTGGCACCACATTTGCTATGTGCCAATCCTGTGGAACACTCCCCGTCAGTATAGAGACCTTAAATATCAGAAATAAGGGTCTGGCTATGACATTACTTAATTCTCTTAGGATACGGGGTGTATACCATCTGGTCCTGGTGATTTGTCTATTTTAATCTTTTTAAGACGCCCCAGTACTTCCCCAGTACTTCTTCCTGGGTCAGACAGGACACTTTTAATGGGGAATTTACTTTTATACTCTGCATTTCATCTGACAGTTTATTTTCCTCAGTGAATACAGTGGAGAAAAAGTTATTTAGTAGCTTTGCTTTCTCCTCATCGCTCTCTGCAACTCCCCCCTCATTACTCTCTAAGGGGCCGACACCTTCAGGTTTATACTTTTTAGTATTTATATAATTGAAGAACATTTTAGGGTTAGTTTTACTCTCTTTGGCGATTAATCTCTCGGTCTCTAGTTTGGCTGCTTTTATTTGTCTTTTACATATTCTATTTTTTTCCTTATAGTTTTTCGATGCTTCCTCGCTCCCCTCCTGTTTTAGTGATTTAAATGCTTTCTGCTTGTCATTTATTGCTTTCTTTACAGCTCTGCCTCCTTCCCTGAGAAGGTTTGTGAATGGTGATCACCTGTGGGAGGGTAGTGTCATTGATCAGCAGCCACTGGTGGAAGGGTCGTGTCATTGGCTGGCGACCCCTGGTGGGAGGGTGGTGTCATTGAGCAGTGCCCAATGGTGGGAGGGTAGTGTCGCTGCCTGGTGGACCCCTGGTGGAAGGGTCGTGTCATTGGCTGGCGACCCCTGGTGGGAGGGTAGTGTCATTAAGCGGTGCCCAATGGTGGGAGGGTAGTGTCATTGCCTGGCAGCCCCTGGTGGAAGGGTGGTGTCATTGATCAGCAGCCCCTGGTGGAAGGATAGTGTCATTGCCTGGCGGCCCCTGGTGGGCGGGTTGTGTCATTGCCTGGCGGCCCCTGGTGGGCGGGTTGTGTCATTGCCTGGCGGCCCCTGGTGGAAGGATAGTGTCATTGCCTGGCGGCCCCTGGTGGCGGGTTGTGTCATTGCCTGGCGGCCCCTGGTGGGCGGTTGATGAGTGGAGCTGATGCCTCTGTTTCCTCTCCTCTTGCAGACATAATGCAGGGTGTCCCGGTGACTGAAGATCTTTATTCCATTTTCACAAAAGAGAAGGAGCACGAAGCTTTACACCGGCAGAGGCAGAGGAATCACCAGGAGCTGGTCAGCCAGCTGCTCCAGAACTACATGCAGATGCTGCTGCCAGAAGACGAGAAGTTTCATGGAGGATGGGCTCTCATAGATTGTGACCCCAGGTCTGAGCATGGTCCCCCAGTATATCCTCTGCTGTAGTCCTGGGTGGGGATCTGTTTGGTGGCTTGTGTGGCACATTGGCCCTGATTTATCATTCCTTCACTCCAGAATTATGGCTTCAAATGGTTGCAAAATAAGGCTTGCAACTTTTTTTTTTATACCACTCACTCCAGTTTTGTAATGTTAATGTGTAATTTTGGGGAAGTGGGCGTGGTTAGCTATGTAAATGAGTTGAAGGACAAAACAAATTGACCAAACAACATGTGACACTTGATAAACGTGGCATAAAGTGCACCATCTTTGCGTCTTCCTGTCTCGTAGTCTTATTGATGCAACTCACAGAGATGTCGACGTCCTGCTGCTGCTCTCCAACTGCGCTTATTACGTGGCCTAGTAAGTGTCCCCGATTGTGTCCTGTCTTCTAAACACTCGGGCCGTCCCACTCGGAGCTGACATTGTGTGACTTCTCTTCCAGCTATGACGATGAGGTCGATAAAGTGAATCAGTACCAGCGCCTGAGTCTGGAAGATTTGGACAAGATTGAGATAGGCGAGTTGTGTGGGGTGACTTCATATTGTGGGGGCCTCAGTTTTAGGGTTCAGGAGGTTTTGGGGGGTTTCATCTCTTCATCCGTAGCTCATTAGAGGCTAGTGAACGGTTCATGTGTTTGTGGAGCTGAGTATTGAGTATGGGACGGGTGGGAATAAGTCCTTGACGCTGTTTGCGGATCTGTAACCTCATGTGCATTGTTCTAACCGCTTCTTGTCACTCAGGTCCCGAACCCACGTTTTTTGGAAAACCCAAGTTCTCTTGTATGCGTCTGCATTACAAGTACAGGGGGAACGGCGGTTACTTCCACACACTGCGGGCGGTGACTCGAAGCCCCGATGAGGATGGGAAAGGTAAAATGGAGATGGTGGAACTTGCTAGACCTGGTGTAAATGTCAGTGAAAGTCCCATCTCACACAAGACATCGGGTTAGGGTCAGCTCCCAGTTATCCCATCACCAGACCACACAGCAGGGTGCACAGAGCCCACTGTCTCCAGCCTGCCCCCATCAAAGCTTTAAATGGTAGAAGGCCTGGCTCTCTGGAGTTAGCCCAACATGAGCCCAGTGATACCAGTGGATTACCCTCATGGTGGAAGGACACAATCTGTTGGCAGATGATTGCTATGTACTAATCTGCCTGTGCCCCGCCAGGAGACGCTAGAATTAGTATGGGGAGGATCATATTGTGGGATAAGGCACATTTTATTGCTCATATTAAGCCAAAAAAGCAAAAATACATTTAAACTAAAACATAAAGTTTACTCTTCGAATGTGTTCTTCCAAAACAGGGTTAATAGAGCAGGTTAGGGGCAGCCAGTCAGGTCCTCTCACTACAGCAGACGGCATTTATTATGTAGAGGGAGGTAATACAAGGCTCTTACTAATGTATTGTGATTCTCCATATTGCTTCCGTTGCCGGCTGGATTCATTTTTCCATCACATTATACACTGCTCGTTTCCATGGTTATGACCACCCAGCAATCCAGCAGCAAAGGAGGTAATATGGAGAATCACAATACATTAGGAAGAGGTTTGTATTCACTTTCTCTACATGATAAATACACTTGCTGAAGGGAGAGGACCCCTTTAACAGTGAAGTAGATTGCACCTAATGGACGAGTGGCCAGTGTAGATATTACGGAGGACGGGCACAGGTTGCCATGCAGAAGAAATCATCCCCATACTTAGATTTCACGGAGCTTGTGCCTGGAGCGTCCTTCGTGTTCAGCCTCTCTTTTCTGGCCTGCAGATACCCTCTTGTGTATAGCAGAAATGATGCGGATTACAAAACAAGCACTTTGGTCAGACGTCCCCGTCATCGAGAAGAAGCTGGAGAGGTGAGCAGATATGATTTCTGGTTCAGCATTCCTGGAGAAGGAAAATACAATCTGTTTTGTTTGAAATTTTGCAGGAAAAACAGCAAACCTCATGAGGAAATAATGGGAATACGTTCTAGAGGGAATAGGCTGGGTATCAACAGTGCGGGCCTCGCTCAGAGCAAGAACTTCCTGATGAGTAAATTCTCCTCTCTCAACCAGAAGGTGAAACAAACCAATATTGGAAGCTTACGCAGGTTAGGAACCTTCAACAAGGCAGAAGGCAAAGGTTTCTTGCAGCCCAATCTGCAGGTCAATCTGTGGAAGTCAGATAGCAGCCTGGAAAATCCCTCCAGTGATGTCAAAGTTCACCTGGAATCAGATTTGGACCTTTCTTCAGACAGTGATTCTTTCCATTCCGATGATTACATTCCCAAGTCTGATGATGATGGGCAAGGTACAGGCTCTCTGGAGACAATTGGTCAAGTAGATTATGTCCTCCCCAGTTGTGGAATCATTGCCTCTGTCCCTCTCCTGAGGAGCCGCTCCCAGTCTGTCAGCAGTGCTGAGATTAATCTTCACATTCCTACTGAAATCCAGGTCACCCAATGTGAAGCCACCCCAAAAGAGAATGTCCTCATAGATTTTGGTACCCCCATAGAGGCTTACTGCCACCAATTTGTTCAAGATGCACAGACCAAAGGCTGCCTTCAAAAGGGTGATGAGCGCGAGGAGAAGGTGGACAATTTCATGCTGAGCAATAATTCTGGGTGTATCTCACCCACCGTGAAGGAATCTGAAGCAGATCTCCTTAACCGGCCATCTCAGCTAAATGTGTCTGTTGGTGACCCTGTTCCTAACATGTTATCTGTAGACCCGGCTCCTGCGTCACTGTCTGGGCGATCAAGTCCCGTCTCTGGTTCTGCAGCTTCTCCAGCTGACAGCAGTAGTCGCGCAGTGTCCCCATTCGCCAAGATCCGTAGTTCAGTGGTCCAGGTGGCAAATATCACTCACGCAGGACTGGCTCAAGGAATTAACTTTGCTGTGGCAAAAGTACAAAAATCTCCAGATCCTGAGGCTGCTGTCTCCCAGAAACATGATTTTAAGGAAATGTTCACCCAGTGTCAAACACGCATTATCCAGATCTGAGTGAGCAGCAGGTACGCATCTGGGCAAGTGTCCTTCCTCCCCGTACCTTGTGCAGCAACAGGAATGTTTACAGGTTTTAATGTTTTGGTTTTTTGTTTTTTTTTAAGATCTCTATTTTTCCAGGCAGAATTTGGGATGTTTGTCAGTGGAGTCCTCTTACTTGACATGGACATTGTTTTCAGGTCTTTGTTATTTATTCCTCTCTTACGTATGGACACAGCCGCCGGCCGTATTTTAATTTGCACAGTCTTCCCTTCTTTTTGCCTTAAGTATTATAGTCCTTTAAGAAAACCCTTCCACGTGGATCCCTGGTACTCGGAAGGAGACTTTACACTGGAACGACCTCTGCAATACGAAGGCGACTCCTGTTAGCCCTGTGGTAGTGCCGCCCCCGTGTGTACATCGTGATGTGCTCCGTGCCTCCGTCATGTATTTATTCCTCCTTCAGGACCTTGTCTCTTCTCTGTTTGTAGTGTTTTAAAAGGCAAATATTAAGGAAAGGGACTTATTTTAATAAATAAAAAAGGAAAAAGAGCCAAGACTCTAGTCAGATGTTTGTGCTCTGTGCCTCAATGTATACAATTCTGGCGTCTGCTCCTGGTGGCTGTGGCAGTGTTTCTTCTTGCTCAGTATATCATATACTTAGGATGAGAAAAAAAACATGGCTGCTTTCTTTCAGAAAGGCACCAAACCTGTCCATAGCTTGTCTACTCAATATAAGCAAATGGGTCTGAGCTGTGATACCCGGGTCAGGCGTGGTGATGTGTTTCTAACGCTTTTCAGCCTTTTTAAAACCAGTTTCTTCAGAGTGGTTGGTTCAGAAGACATGGGTGGCTAGGCTCCAAGATGTTGTGCATCATGGGATACATTGTCTCCTGCCCCCCAGCTACAATCAGGGCTAGATTAAAGCCACATGTGCCTCCATAGAAAGTGTTGATTTCTAGCGTTAATCTGTTTTCCCTTAGTCCTAACGGCATCACAGTAATGGGGGTACTTATGCCCCTGTGTAATAGTAGGACAGATAGAACCTGTAATATAAGGGCCCCGAGCCTCTCCTATAGGCGTTTATTATAACAAAGTATCCTACATAAAGAGGGACGCGAAGATTAAAGGTAGAAATTAGAGTTGAGCGAACGTGCTCGTAACGAGCACTGTACTGCTCGGATCCCCTGTGCTCGCATGGCCACAGGCATCCGGAACCATCCTCCTCACCCGACTGCAAGTCAGTGGGGACGGATCTGTTTGGTATGACACACTCGTGCATCATACCAAACGGATCGGTCCCCATTGACTTACAGTCAGGTGAGGACGGATCTGGATGCCTGCGGCCATGCGAGCGCAGGGGATCCGAGCAGTACAGTGCTCGTTACGAGCACATTCGCTCAACTCTAGTAGAAATCAATGCTTCCCTTACATCCTAACTAGCAGCACAGTAACTGCCTATTCCTACCCCTAGGTAATAATAGTAGAACACTTGGAATTCTTAATTTAATCAAATTAATCACTGATTAGACACCAATGAAAGCTTTTTCCTATAGTGTGCAAGCACAGCCACTGCTGCTGGATTACAGGGTGGTTGTAACAATGGAAACAAGCCTGGTGTAAAGCGATGAAAAAATGAATCAGGTAAGCAAAGGAGCCAATATGGAGTATGACAGTACATTAGTAGATGCCTCTACCTGATACATGCTATTTACTGAAGTTAGAGGACCCTTTTAAATCCTGATTAGACACAAGAGTCATATGGAAGGCCATATTTTGGCAGACCTTTTAGTAACCTCTTCACCAATATAGTGTAGTGTAAGTGATGCTGAATCCGAATATGTAAGTTTTATCTTCATACTCACTTCCATTCTGATGTTGTGCTCCCACAAACCTGCAGTAAAATGCACTCAGTGGACTCCGGTGGTCACTCATATAATGGAGAGGACTCAAAGAAGAGTCCTGTCAATGTATTTTACTGCAAGTTTGTGGGAGCACAGCGTCGCAATGGAAGTGAGTATGAAGATAAAACTTTCACAATCGGATTCAGTATCACTTACACTATACACCTTTTACTCTAGTTCAGGGGGTGTTTCGGAGATGACAGGTTCCCTTTAAGGATGATATATTCAGGACTTTCCCAAATCCTTCCTGCAGAAAGTATAAGAGGTTCATAATCCATCGTTTGGAAGTATCCACTCCTTGAGTGGACAAGCAGCTGAACAGACTGAGTCCATCTGAGCCTTCCTGGTGAATTAAGACCCAGTTGTGACAAGGTCTTAATGACTATGTCAGAGAGGTCCCTAGGTTGACAGAGGCTGCCCAGTGGAATCTCCTCAGGCACAGTCACTCCTGGCTCTTCTGAATGAGCTAAGAAACTATCACCTTCTGGTGGATTGAGACCCAGAGAGTGACAAGGTCTTCATGACTTCATCATGGACGTCTATAGCTAGTAATCATCAACCTTCAGGCTGTCAGACTAAACCTTTACAGGTCTTGGCAGAGTTCAGTGCACTAGACACATGTTATCTGCACTGGGGGAAGGCTCAGTAACACACTCGACTCATCTGAATGAGTTGGGAAACTGTGACCTATTTGGCCAGAACAGTATGATGGTTGTCACCGTGGCATGGTATTAGCGGATCTCCATCAATAACTCTGCTGCATCCATAGGTTAACACACACACACTTGGTAAGTTATCACAATTAGTTAACACGGTGTGACTGCCAGCCCGAACCTCCAAGGAATAGATAGGGTATCTGTTCTGCCCAGCAGGTGATTCTGAAGTGTTAAGTTGTATTACACTTTGTTTTGCCTGTTCCAAAGACTACTGCATTGTGGGTAGTGCATTGCATTGTTGGAGTGAAAGGCATCCTGGGAAAGAGAAGTCTCCCGGACACAGTACAGCGTTGTCCTATACGTGTCTCCTTCTCAAACTCCATCATCCTTGTGAACGCATATCTGGTGAGAGATCTACCTCTGTTTCAGGGACATGATATTATGCAGAGCTGTTCAGTTAGTTATCATCGTTCCTCAGGGAGTTATTCCTGTTAGCTATCCATGCACTCTTATGGACAGGCAGCCATTTTACCATGTGCTTTCACTGATGACTGTTAGTGTTATAGTATATGCTATCCTCTGCTTTATACTTATGTGTTATTTATATTCTTATAGTTTTACCACACATGTACAATCTCTCACTCACCGTGCAGAGAGTCTGTGGTTTAAGGTAACGCAGTACACTCTGTATAAGCTGGCTGATATACTGGATCATAGTTATCATCTGTCTTGGGATGTTGATGGACATATTCTGAGACATGCTAAGCTGGATCTTGTTCATCTAGATCTGGCCCAAGTACTTTGCTGTGTTTCTCGGACTTGGGGAACTCCATGGCTTCTAGGAATTCTGCTTTGGCTACTGCAACTGCCACTTTTTTCTCTGCAGCATGTTTTTCCAGAGATGCTTGCAGGCATGCTCTCTCTTTTTCCAGTGACACTTGCTTTAACTTTAGTTGCATCTCTTGTGCAGCAAAGGAAAACCTTACTTTTGCAGCCTCAGCTTCTGCACAGGCGAGGGCAGCCATTTCTTTTATTGAAGACTTGCTTGTGAATGATGATGCCTGGCTAGTGGACATTGTGTGCCTGTTTGCTGGCTGTCTGATGTCTCTGTGCGGACTCAGTCTAGTTAGGAATGGACTTCAGCGTGGTCTGGATCATGCTGCACTTTCACTTCTTATTCACTTATTACCTATGGCAGCCGCTGCAATCCTGTACGCAGGACCGCGTGTGTGATGGCGGCACCGTATAGTCAGATCCATTATCGCAGGTGACTAGCATCTGTTTTACTGGTCTATCTTCTTCACACAGTGTGCAGTCTAACAATCAGCATAAACCTTTCCCGTCTTCCAAATAAAAGGATCGTTCTTTGTAGTCTAACTTCTTTATTGGTCAACAGCCTAGAACCTCGAGCATGACGGTATGCAACAAATCGATGCCAGCCACAACTACCAAATGCAATCACTGAAAAAAACGTAGTCTAAAATGGCAGAAAAGTGCTCAAACCACATATGCTGTAGCGCATATCAAACCGGGGGAGCAAATCCTGCACGTGATCCATTGCTAATAGCAATCCCCAGCAAAAATACATACAATGGAGGATGCCTGCAGCGGACCACATGTACCACAAAACCATCCTACACAAGGTAACAAATTGTACGGATGTGGAGAACTATATAATCAAACAATCACTAATAAAGGTGCACTGCGGCGGTAATACGATTGATAATATATGGCTAAACCCTCACCCTGATGTTAAAATGAGACTTTCACCAATATATTCTTATATCGAACATAGCGGAGCCCGAACACCGTGTCAAGGTATCTCGGAGTGGTAAGGGACCTAACACTAACCTACCTAGCCATATGGGCATTTGTGGAAGGAGCATACAGGCCGACACCCAGCAACCTACTCCTAGTTACCTCCAGCGTGAGATCACACATCCAATGGGATGAGGGAGGAGACTATGAGCCCCACCTACCAATGACTCAGGCTGCACAGGTCACCAGAATGTTACCATAAGATGCAAGTCATGGTACATTCAATGTATCATGACTTACATCTTATGGTAACATTCTGGTGACCTGTGCAGCCTGAGTCACATGAGGTCATTGTAGGTCGCTGGGTGTCGGCCTGTATGCTCCTTCCGCAATTGCCCATACGGCAAGGTAGGTTAGTGTTAGGTCCCGTGCCACTCTGAGATACCTTGACGTGGTGCTTGGGCTCCAGTATGTTCTTGATATAAGAATATATTGGCGAAAGTCTCATTTTAACATCAGCGTGAGGATTTAGCCATATATTATCAATTGCATTACCGCCACAGTGCACCTTTATTAGTGATGGTTTGAGCCACAACTACCACCCTACAGAACGAAAGCTACAACCTTCTTTTCGACTTAAAGGGACAACCTTTGCATCAGAACAGTATTTTGTATTGTACAAGAACCCTATGATTTTGTAAAGCGCTGTGGAATATGGTGGCGCTATATAAATAAATAATATTATTATTATACAGACTGCCCTGTATAAAAACCCCTAAAAAGCAATACGCCACATATGTAGCTTAACAGTGCACCTCGTAGTATCGGCGCTTACCAGGCTGCTATGGACCTCACTAAGTTCTTTGCTAAATGGGAGCTGGTTACCAAAGGACTTATAAAGTTCACCGATCGGGCCAAGAACTACAGGGCATGGCGAGCCTCCTTCCAGAACACCATAAGGAACTTAGATGTTTCCTGTAGTGAGGAGTTAGATCTCTTGGTAAAGTGGCTTGGAAGTGAGTCTGCTGAACACACCAAAAGAATCAGAGACGTGAACATAAACTATCTAGGCAAAGGCCTAAAGATGGTGTGGGAAAGACTTGATTATGTTATGGGTCAATAGAAGCTATAAAAATGCTTTATATAAGAGAATTAATAATTTTCCCCAAATAGTGGGTAGGGTTACCAGAAGCTCAGGGAACTCAGTGACTTGTTAAGAGGTACAGGTTGCTCAGGCAGAAGGAGATCTGCCAGGGCTAGCATTCCTGGACACTGCCAGAGGTGTCAACCCGATTGTCCAAAAACTCTGTTAAACTCTACAAGAGAAGTGGACCAGGCGTGGTTCCCATTATAAACAGGATCATAATGTACCATTTCCCTCTTTCAGGGTGGCTGTAGATTTTGTTGCTCAACAGGCAAGGATCAGAAATTATCCCAGTTTTGACTTTACATTGTCATGTCCCATTACACCTGGTGTGAAACCTCATAAAACACCAGTGGCATTCCACAAAACTGTTTCCTCCACAGATTTTCCCAACAGGCCATTTAAGTCTTCTCTAGAAGAGAACATACCCAAAGATCTTACCAAACAATGGCCCCTGCACAAGAAACCACATTCCCTACTAAAGTGCAGAGCCTTCAGAGAGAAGTCTTTAGAGGACCGCAAAGAATTCCTCAAAGAAAACAAGATCTGCTTCAGGGGCTGTACTACAACATTGCACTTCGCCAGGAACTGTAAGGTCAGTGTGACATGAACAGGATGCGGTAGCACAGAACACAACATGGCTTTACACCCTGGACCACCCGCTACACCAGAGGTAGCGGCGTATCACCCCCACCTGAGGCGTATAGGTCACCTGATACCGGAACTGAACGCAGAAGCCCCAATAGTCTTACTCCTTGGAAGAGACATATTATGAGTTCACAAGGCTGGAGAACAGATTAACAGTTCCCAAAACGCTCCAAACGCCCAGAGACTTGACCTAGGATGGGTCATCATAGGAGACGTCTGTCTAGGAGGAGAACACAAGAAGACCTCAGTCAACAGTATGTTCACCAACACACTTGAAAATGAATGTCCTTCCCTATTCCAGCCATGTCACAGCAGTTTCCTGATAAAAGAATTGTCACACAGCGCTCCTGTGCCTTCTCCAGATCCCTCCTGTGAAGACAAGAGTGAGCAAGATCACTTAGGGTGCACAGTCTTTCAAAGGACAAGAGAAAGGAACAGTGTCACAATGTCCATAGAAGACAGGCTGTTCTTGGATATCATGGATCAAGGAATAGTAAAAGACAAGTCAAAAAGCTGGGTTGCTTAAACCCCGGAGACAACGCTCACCTAACAAACAACAATGAACTTGTCAATTTATCCCCCTCACAACACAAACTTCAGAGGACACCAGAGACGAAAGAACATTTCTTTACCTTCATGGAAAGAATATTCCAGAACAACCATGCAGAAATGGAACCCTTGCTCCAAGACCCTGAGGAGTGTTGGTACTTACCCATATTTGACATGTATCATTGTTAAAAAAAAAAACTGGACAAATAAGAGTAGTATTTGACTCGAGTGCCAGGTGCAAAAGGCGTCTCGCTAAACTATGTCTTACTGTCTGGTCCAGACCTCAACAGACTTCTGGAGGTACTTTTCCGCTTCCGCAGAGATTCTGTAGCATTTGTGGCCAACATACAACAAATGTTTCACTGCTTCCTCGTCAAGAAAGAACACAAACTACTTGAGGTTCTTCTGGTACCACAATAACGAACCCACTGAAGACATTGTAGATTACCGAATGAGAGTGCACGTCTTTGGAAACCGTCCTTCCCTGGTAGTCCCTATTTCTGGTCTCAGACATTCAGCCCGAGAAGGTGAAGCAAAGTATGGGTCGGATGTCAGGTCCTTTGTGGGAAAAAAATTCTATGTGGATGAGTGCTTGAAATCCACACCCAAGAACAAGACTGCAATCAGTCTCTGAAAAAGGACTCAAGAAATACTCAAATCAACTTCCTAGCATACCTAAAGACGAGGGATGAGCGAATCGCTCTTGGAACCGAACCCGGGTTGGGAAATGGTTTTTTACATTACAAATTAATTTATGAAGTTATGCGAAGTGCTCCATGTTCCCTCAGCAGCACAGGGGATAAGGAAGCAGTCTCTCCCTCCCTCCTGTGCTGCTGCTGTCACCAATGACAGGAGAGAAGGTAGGAGGAGGGGAAGGGCTGTGGCCACTGCGTCACCAATGAATGTAACTGTCGTTTAATACAAGTACAGGAGGAGGGTGCTGGTGGCAGAATCATATTGCCAGTACCCGACCTGTATGACAAGATGCTGCGATCCGCGGCAGCTAACCCCTCAGGTGAGGAGTTAACTGTGGCGTATCACAGCTCCCTGTCATACAGGTCGGGTGGCGGCAATGTGATTGTGCCGCCAGAGCCTGCTCCTGTGCTTGTATTAAATGCAGTGCACCCCCCAATCCAAATAATAAAAACATTGGTGGCGCGGTGTGCCCCCCCAACCCCCAGTATAATAAACATTGGTGGCACAGTGCACCTCCCCCCGCTTCTGAAGCCCTGGCTGCCATGATAATCTCTCTGCTGCCCTTTGCACAAAGCTCAGGGCAGCAGGGAGTGTGAAAGTCCTATTCACCCTAATAGAGCTCTATTAGGGGGAATGGGACAAGGGTTCTAGCCCCTAAGCGGGCTAATAGTAAATATAAAAAAAACACCAAAATTAAGTTTAAATCCCACTTTCCCAATTTTACATATAAAATGTATAACCAATAAATACACATATTAGGTATCGCCACATCTGAAAAGTCCAAACTATTAAAAAACATCTCCTATACGGTGAACGCCATAACAGAAAAAAAAAATAAAAACCACACCATCCGCCATTTTTTAGTCACCTTTTCCCCACAAAAAACAGGATAGGGTTAGGGTTAAAGTTGACATTCCAGGCTTTCAGACAATACCAGAATGACATAAATCTGTTCAGCACAGAGGAAGATATCACTCACCCGACTCGATTTCGAACCGTGATTTCTCCTCTGTTGCCAGTTGTTATTCTGGTCTTGTATGAAAGCCTGGACGGTCAGCTTTCAAATAAGGCCATTTGCATGTTTCTAGCTGGTACCATTTAGGAGATATCAGCATGTAAAGCATCCTTCGCCCTCCAGTTTCTGCCTCAGCCCAGCTCGAGGCACTCAGGGCTGAGCTCCTCCCACTAGTGCTGATCCATCTTCTGTTTAGAGATGACCTGCACATGGCAACACTCTGAGATGAGAGCAGCTGAATAGGAAAGTAGCCTGCATCTGTGGAAATTATTAGCAGGTAAAACTGAAAAGGATTACATTTTAAAGCACAAAAGCACTTATACAGCAGGGTGTACCATTAGGGTATTTAAAAAATGAAACAGCAGTTACACTTTAAATGCTATCATAACAAAAATTGATTCTAAAATGTGTACATAGTCATTAAGCTTAACTGGCGTATGGCCTGATATTAGCATTTGTTCAATGTCTGCAGATGATACTCTGGAAAGTAAAGAATGGCTGATAAAAAAACAAAAAAACACTGACAGTTTTTTCTTTTTATACCACAGGCTCAAGGCAGTCAGGCAGAAAGGCCCAGCCTCATAGGCAGCCATCATTTTTTAGGCATGAACCTAAAGGGGTAACCAGCCAGCTAGGCATATCCTCAAAGGTGGTCAGCCAGTCATCCAGGTATAGACTCAAAGCCAGTCACAGACTCAAAGTCAGTCATCCAGGCATAGGCCCAAAGACAGCCAGGCATCGACTCAAAGGCAGCCAGTCAAGCATGCACAAGGCATTCAGCCAGACAGGCATTGGTACTCAGTTAAACCAACAAAAGATCAAAAGGTATCCAGCCAGGAAGGCCCAGAGGCCGTCGGCCAGTCCCCCAAAGCCCGGAGGCCGCCGGCCAGTCCCCCAAAGCCCGAAGGCTGCCGGCCAGTCCCCCAAAGCCCGCGGCCAGTCCCCCAAGCCCGCGGCCAGTCCCCAAAGCCCTGAGGCCGCCGGCCAGTCCCCAAAGGCCATGAGGCCGCCGGCCAGTCCCCCAAGGCCATGAGGCCGCCAACCAGTCCCCCAAGGCCATGAGGCCGCCAACCAGTCCCCAAGGCCAGGAGGCCGTCAACCAGTCCCCAAAGCCACGAGGCCGTCAACCAGTCCCCAAAGCCCCGAGGCCGCCGGCCAGTCCCCCAAAGCCATGAGGCCGTCAACCAGTCCCCGACCATGTCATAACAAAGACTCAAATGTATCAATTATGCTAAAATCACCAAAAAAATCATAACCATGTAACACAAATATTTGCCATATAACCCAAGTTTAATCCTTCGTAAAGTGTTCCTTGCATCACAGCCCTGGAGGACAGGAAACCACACTGAGGGAGGCAGTGGGTGCTCTGGGGCTTCCTGTCCAATTGTGGGGGCCGATCCATCTCTCTATGGTGCCGTCATGGATGAAGGGAAAAGGTATTTTCCTCGCCATCTGGGTGGCCATGTCTCCACGAATTTATCAAGCGGAGGTCTTATATCAAGGGAGCAGATACTGATACCTTGGTGGACTTGGTGGATTGGCGATGCAGTTTTGGGAACCACAGTTGCATTAAATCTCCCCCCACTAGTTTCTGACTTCAAGAACTCTAAATGCTAAGATCTCCCATTGGTAGGCACAACACTGCATGTGCTACTCTCCCCTCCGGATCAGCCTCACTCAGCTGCAAGGTGAAGGATAGATATTTTATAAAACAATATCTGTATTGGGTGGGGTCTGTATTGGGTCCTATTCTCTTCAATATATTTATTAATGATCTTGTAGAAAGCTTGCACAGTAAAATATCAATTTTTGCAGATGACACTAAACTGTGTAAAGTAATTAACACAGAAGAAGACAGTGCACTGCTACAGATGGATCTGGATAGACTGGAGGCTTGGGCAGAAAAGTGGCAGATGAGGTTTAACACTGACAAATGTAAGGTTATGCATATGGGAAGGAATAATGCAAGTCACCAGTACATACTAAATGGTAAAGCATTGGGTAACTCTGACATGGAAAAGGACCTAGGAATTTTAGTGAACAGCAAACTAAGCTGCAGAAACCAGTGTCAGACAGCTGCTGCCAAGGCCAATAAGATAATGGGTTGCATCAAAAGAGGCATAGATGCCCGTGATGAGAACATAGTCCTGCCACTTTACACATCACTAGTCAGACCACACATGGAGGACTGTGTACAGTTCTGGGCTCCTGTGAATAAGGCAGACATAGCAGAGCTGGAGAGGGTTCAGAGGAGGGCAACTAAAGTAATAACTGGAATGGGTGGACTACAGGACCCAGAAAGATTATCAAAATTAGGGAAGACTGAGGGGAGATCTAATAACTATGTATAAATATATCAGAGGTCAGTACAGAGATCTCTCCCATCATCTATTTATCCCGAGGACAGTGACCATGACGAGGGGACATCCTCTGCGTCTGGAGGAAAGAAGGTTTGTACATAAACATAGAAGAGGATTCTTTACGGTAAGAGCAGTGAGACTATGGAACTCTCTCCCTGAGGAGGTGGTGATGGTAAGTTCACTAAAAGAGTTCAAGAGAGGCCTGGATGTATTTCTGGAGGGTAATAATATTACAGGTTATAGTTACTAGAGAGGGGTCGTTGATCCAGGGAGTTATTCTGATTGCCTGACTGGAGTCGGGAAGGAATTTTTCCCCCTAAAGTGAGGAAAATTGGCTTCTACCTCACAGGGTTTTTTGCCTTCCCCTGGATCAACTTGTAGGAAAACAGGCTGAACTGGATGGACAGATGTCTTTTTTCGGCCTTACAAACTATGTTACTATGTTACTATGTTAATATAAAAACACATGCTTTACAGTTGACCACTGGAGACCCCAAAACTTCCCCAAACCAGAGTTTTTTCATGCAGTGAAAATTAGATGCTGGTAAGTGGGTCTCCTGGAATAGTGCAATATCTTCCTTCAACTTTTTGAGATGTCGGAGCGCCATCGAATGCTTCTGAAGGGAGAGCAGCCCCTTCAAATTCCAGGTTATGACTAATAATTTTTCATCACCCTCGAAGATACTTTGGATTTCCCCTGTAAAACCCCCCCCCTCCCATCTAGTTTCACTAGCCAGATGAATACAGTAGAGAGGTATGAGGTACAGTTCCCCTGTGGTGCTGAATCAAAACATGTGGTATACAGTAGTAAAACATACATTCCCAAATCTTCACATCACCACCTAGTCACTCAGTGATGGAAATAGAAAAATAAAGAATTAAAAGAACATAATAGATTGTATATATACATATAAGTAATATAGTATAATACTTACCTACCTTGAATTCCCATAGAAATCAGTAGATAGGGTCAAAAAAAGTCATAGACATACTTACCTTGGAATAATTCTCATAGAAAACAGAAGAAAGTGTCACATATAAAGAAAATACAGAAAACCCAATCCAGACATAAGATGGACACAATTGTTCTACATCATGTAAAACCTATAGCACTATACTTACAAATCCGTAAATATAAAACGAGAGAAAATAGGAATATAAAATAATACATATAAATAAAAAAGAATACAGTCACACTGATAAGATTCATTTCTATAAATAAGTGATACGGATATGGTTACTTTGGATTAGGAATGCTTATAGTAAACAATATAAAGGGTCAGAAATGGATTGTACGAAAATACTTACCTGGAATAAGAATTTCCATAGAAGACAATAGAAAGGGTCACATATGAGAAATATTTAGGAAATCCATACATAAGATAGAAATCATTACCATCACACTTATGGATTCAACAATAATTTATTAAATAATCTATTTTAGAACTCAATTTATTTTATAATTCATTCCACAATTTACTCTATATTTATCTGATTTGAGTTCATTAGACATATTTATCCACAATTTATTATTTATCATTATACTATTTTATTTTCATTTATTTTTATTATTTATCTTTATTTTTAATTCTTATTTTTATTAATATGTCACATACGTTCATTGTGTGTATCGATTGTATATCTATATGGAATATATCCATATGTACTGAGTATGGCGTTGATAGCAAAAAAAAAAGGTGACAAATCCACAGGATTATAATATGTGCCAGTCCAGATTTTGGAACCAACCTCATAAAGAGAGGAGGAGTTAAACTATGGAGAATTTAAAAGTGCCAAGAAAATTTAGATCCACAGACCACTGAGGAAGGGGCAGGTTGAACCCCGAAATGCATCTGGTCGGTGTATTTATATACCCTGTGGATCATTAAGGGGCACATAATACGAGACCCCCAATTCTTATTTATAACAAAGAAGAACGTTCCATCATAAACATTGTAATTTAAAAGGAACACCAAGAAAACCTAATAGACATCCCTCCCAGAACATCACGCTGCAAAAGAAATCGCTCATACGAACTGAGCGCCAACGAACGAGTGGGAACCCACGTGGGACGCCGCATACTCAAAGCTCCTAGAACACAGCTGCGCGGGAGAAACAGCGCATGCTGACAAGCATCACATACAGCACAAGCCGCGGACCTCATCAGGGAGCCACCATGAATACCAGGACGGATACCTTTAGGAGGGGTAAAGTAACTCGATCAATAAGACATTCTCATATTATATGTCCTTACCTAGAGTTTACCCATACCGGTAGAATAACGAAAAAGGAACCAAGAATATTCCTTACCATATAGGAAAAAGGATAATATACACCAATCCATATGAATGGTGGTGATTAGAGATGAGCGAGCACTAAAATGCTCGGGTCACAGACGGTCCACTGCACCGTTACATTTTCTTCATCATTGCCAATTACTTTTTCACCAACTGTTGTCTGGCAATGATAAAGGGGAAGGTGAATCCACTGCGGAAGAAAAGTGTCATCCTCCTACAATTCTACACTTGCTCTCAATTGAAAAGGGGATGTTCTTGCCGTGGCCTTCCTCATAGTGGCCGCTTCTGCGGACGACAGAGGTGGTGTACCTACTGACAGCCTGACCGAACACGATGGCAGACCGGGAGACACTCCCTCATGTAAAATTGTTTTGGAGTGTCTGCGGTTGACCCTCCTGTAAAATATTTTTTTGGTTTTCCCTGTTATTAGTTAATGTACAACCCATGGCTGGCATGGTGGGAATATATAGGTTTTGCGTCACAGACGGTCCACTGCACCGTTACATTTTCTTCATCATTGCCAATTACTTTTTCACCAACTGTTGTCTGGCAATGATAAAGGGGAAGGTGAATCCACTGCGGAAGAAAAGTGTCATCCTCCTACAATTCTACACTTGCTCTCAATTGAAAAGGGGATGTTCTTGCCGTGGCCTTCCTCATAGTGGCCGCTTCTGCGGACGACAGAGGTGGTGTACCTACTGACAGCCTGACCGAACACGATGGCAGACCGGGAGACACTCCCTCATGTAAAATTGTTTTGGAGTGTCTGCGGTTGACCCTCCTGTAAAATATTTTTTTGGTTTTCCCTGTTATTAGTTAATGTACAACACATGGCTGGCATGGTGGGAATATATAGGGAAGCACCCAACTAGGTGCAACGAAGGTCCATCACCCATGCTGGCACTGCTCTCCTATCCCCAGCCACACGATACAGGCATAAGCCTGACACAGCATGGCGGTGACACCAACAAGTGACCACGTTAGATGAGGTAGCAGGTGAGCCACCCAAAAATTTAGCCTGACGCAGCATGGCGGTGACAACAGAGTGACCGAGTTAGACTGAGGTAGCAGGAGGTGAAGCACGGATGGTAATTCGAAGGTGTAGGAGGAGGGGTTGGAGAAAGTGGCATAGTAATTCTGACAAACCGTGAACGAGGTAGGCCCCGCAATCCCCCAAGTGGGCAGTACATGAGCGGCCCCAGGGTCAGACTCGGTCAGAGTATGTGAAATGCTCAGGGTGGCCGAACGCCGGGCTCGACGGCGGACCGTTTCGGGTTATCGATTGTCGAAATGTTGGCTTACATCAAGTTTAGTATCTGTTCTTATCAGTTGCTGTGGCTGTTGGTGGTAAAGTGGTGAGCATAGCTGCTTCCCAAGCAGTTGACCCGGGTTCGAAAAAAAAATCTGTACAATATCTAATACGTCCCCTACCCGGGTAATGGAGAGGGCCTGTAGGTGGGGGGCAGGCTGGGGGGAAGGAGGTTGAGCTGGAAGAGCCAGAGGAGTGCCCCATTGGCTAGCGTGTGTGGTGGTGACAACAGCCAGATGGAGTTCGAATGACGACGCAGGACCCCAACTTAAAAATTTAGCATCAACCGGTACAGTTCTCAACTATGAGATTGATCAAGTGTGGTATGTGTTCTATGTATACTACTCAGTTTAGTACCGTATATGGCACCTATCCGGAAAAATAGTTTGGAAAGAGAGGAAAAAGACGTATTTTTAATAGTGACGTTCAGTATAGATCAGTTAAAGAGAAAGAAAGGATTTCATGAAATGGATTTGTATCACTGAGAGCAAAAGAACCTATTTTATTACGTGACAGTATAGATCACTTGGAGATAAAAAGGGAAATGTGCAGACTTGGGCTGCTATAGTGCAAACCACTATGGTGGTGACAACAGAGTGAGCGAGTGACACTGCGGGAGCAGGCAAACCACATAAACATTTTTTGTGGCCCTGTATGGCGCCGGTGACAACAGAGTGACTGAGTTAGTATGCGGTAGCTGGTGAAGCACCCAAAAATTTAGCCTGACACAGCATGGCGGTTACACCACCAACGACTTTGTCCGACTGAGAATGCAGTGAAATGGCTTTTGTTGAGCCTCCAAAAAATTTTTTCTTTTCGGAGTACATAAAGTCTACCCTCAGCGAAAAAAAATTTTTTTTTAAATGTCGGTACTTGCGCATCCTGAAAAATTGTTTTGGACTGTCTGTTTGACGCTCCTGAAACATTGTTTTACACTGTCTGTAGTTGACACTCCGCCTGTAGGGGACCCGGAAATTGTTTGGAGAGAGGGCCTGTAGGTGGACCTCCGGAAAAATTGTTTGGAGAGAGGGCCTGTAGGTGGACCTCCGGAAAAATTGTTTGAAGAGAGGGCCTGTAGGGGGCCCTCCTGAAAAATTGTGGTAAAAGAGTGCCAGTTGGACCTCTAAAAAATGGTGTTTTTTTGGTCAGCATTAGGCAAAGACGACAAGGAGGAGGAGGAGTAGGAGGAGTAGGGAAGAGGAATCGGATACATAAGTGATGTAAATCTTTAGCTGCTTTCCCCCGGAGGAGATTTGAATTCCGGTGAAATCCAGGCTTTGTTCATTTTAATAAGCGTCAGCCTGTCAGCGCTGTCAGTTGACAGGCGTGTACGCTTATCGGTGATGACGCCACCAGCTGCACTGAATACCCGCTCTGACAGCACGCTAGCGGCAGGGCATGCCAGCACCTCCAAGGCGTACAGCGCCAGTTCAGGCCACGTGTCCAGCTTTGAAACCCAGTGGTTGTATGGAGCAGAGTGATCGCTACGGACGTTGGTATGGTCAGCTAGGTACTCCCTCACCATCTTTCTGTACAGCTCCCCCCTACTCTGCCTAGACTGGGGACAGGTGACAGTGTCTTGCTGGGGTGACATAAAAGTGGCAAAGGCCTTGGAGAGCGTTCCCCTGCCAGTGCTGGACAAGCTGCCTGCTCGCCTCCTCTCCCCCGCTACTTGGCCCACAGAACCATGCCCTCTGCCGCTAGCGGCGTCAGATGGGAAGATTGTTTCAGCTTGTGCACCAGGGCCTGTTGATATCTATTCACTCTCATACTCCTTTCCTCTGCAGGGATGAGAGTGGAAAGGTTCTGCTTGTACCGTGGGTCCAGGAGAGTGAACACCCAGTAATCGGTGTTTGAAAAAATTCTTCTAACGCGAGGGTCACGGGATAGGCAGCCTAACATGAAGTCTGCCATGTGCGCCAGAGTCCCAACACGCAAGAATTCCCTCTCTTCACTGGCCTGACTCTCCATTTCCTCCTCCTCATCCTCCTCCTCTTCAGCCCATACACGCTCAAGAGTTAAGGACTGAGCACTGGTACCCTCTTCTGTCTCGCCGACATGCTCATCCTCATCCCCCTCCTCCGATACGCGCTGAGAAACAGACCGGAGGGTGCTCTGGCTATCAAGCGACGTATCTTCCTCCACCGTCTCTTGTGACAAGCGCAAAGCATCCGACTTCATGCTGAGCAGTGAGTTTTTCAACAGGCAAAGCAGCGGGATGGTGAGGCTGATAATGGCGGCATCGCCGCTGACCATCTGTGTTGACTCCTCAAAGTTGCTCAACACCTGGCAGATATCAGACATCCACGTCCACTCCTCATTGTAGACTTGAGGAATCTGACTGACCTGACTACCAGTTCTGGTGGAAGTTGACATCTGGCAGTCTACAATGGCTCTGCGCTGCTGGTAAACTCTGGATAACATGTTTAATGTCGAATTCCATCTCGTCGGCACGTCGCACAACAGTCGGTGAGCGGGCAGTTGTAGGCGGCACTGCGCTGCCCTGAGAATGGCAGCATCTGTGGTCGACTTGCGGAAATGCGCACAGATGCGGCGCACCTTGGTGAGCAAATCAGACAGATTGGGGTATGTCTTGAGGAACCGCTGAACTATTAGATTGAACACGTGGGCCAGGCATGGCACATGTGTCAGTCTGCCGAGTTGCAGAGCCGCCACCAGGTTACGCCCGTTGTCACACACAACCATGCCTGGCTTGAGGTTCAGCGGTGCCAGGCACAGATCGGTCTGCGCCGTGATGCCCTGTAACAGCTCTTGGGCGGTGTGCCTTTTGTCACCTAAGCTCAGCAGTTTGAGCACCGCCTGCTGGCGCTTACCCACGGCACTGCTGCTGCGACTAGAGCTACCGACTGATGGCGCCGTGCCCACGGATGGTAATTCAGTGGAGGAGGAGGAGGGGTCGGAGGAAAAGGCATAGTACGTCTGAGAGACCGTGACCGAGGTAGGCCCCGCAATCCTCGGTGTGGGCAGTACATGAGCGGCCCCAGGGTCAGTCTCGGTCCCAGCCTCCACCAAGTTAACCCAATGTGCTGTCAGTGAGATATAGTGTCCCTGCCCGGCAGCACTTGTCCACGTGTCCGTGGTTAGGTGGACCTTCTCAGAAACAGCGTTGGTCGGGGCACGGATGATGTTCTGTGACACGTGCTGGTGTAGGGCTGGGACGGCACATCGGGAAAAATAGTGGCGGCTGGGGACCGAATACCGAGGGGCAGCCACCGCCATGAGATTGCGAAAGGCCTCAGTCTCTAGCAGCCTATAGGGCAGCATCTCCAGGCTCAGCAATTTGGAGATGTGGACGTTGAGGGCTTGGGCGGGTGGGTGGAACTGTATTTCCTCTTGTGCTCCAGCGTCTACTGTAAAGACAGCTGAACGCTGCGCTGGGACACATTGGTGGACGCTGTGGAGGATCGTGGAGGCGAAGGTGTGGTTTTCCGGCGGGAGGCACTCGTGCCGGGGTCCTGGGCAGGGGGTTGACTAGCAGAGGCAGCGAGTGACACAGGGGGAGGGGCAGTGGTGTGACCCGCAGGAGGTGGTGAACGGCCTTGGTTCCATTGAGTGGGGTGTTTAGCACTCATATGCCTGCTCATGCTGGTGGTGGTTAGGCTAGTAGTGGTGGCACCCCTGCTGATCCTGGTGTGGCACAGGTTGCACACCACAGTCCGTCGGTCATCCTCACTTTCTTTAAAGAACCTCCAGTCTTGCGAACATCTAGGCCTCGCCACGGGAGCTTCACTACGTGAAACAGTTGCTGCTGATGCACCAGCTCTGGCCCTGCTTCTCCCTCTGGCCACACCACTGCCTCTTCCAACCTGTTCTGGTGCAGCACTCGACTCCGCCTCAGAAGCACTGTCTTCACTCGGCTTATCAACCCAGCTTCGGTCAGTCACCTCGTCATCCTCCGATTCCTCAGTCTGCTCCCCCCTCGGACTTCCTGCCCTGACAACAACTTCACCACTGTCTGACAACCGTGTCTCCTCATCGTCCAACACCTCTTTACAAACTTCTTCCACTAAGTCAACATTGTCATCATCATCATCACCCACAGACTGCGACAGTTGGAAAACTTGGGCATCGGAAAACGAGGTCAGCAGCAACCTGAGAAGTGGTTTGTGACTCTGGGAAGGGTCCAGAAAACAGTTCCTCAGAGTATGCCAGATCGCATTCCAAATTTTCCTGGGAGGGGGCAGACTGGGGGGAAGGAGGTTGAGGTGGAGGAGCCAGAGGAGTGCTCCCTTGGGTAACATGGGTGGACTGCGTGGAAGACTGACTGGTGGACAAATTACTTGAAGCATTGTCCGCAATCCACGACATCAGCTGTTCGCACTGTTGTGGTTTCAACAGTCCTCTACCACGTGTCCCTGTAAGTTGAGACATGAAGCTAGGGAGTGTAGCTCTGCGGCGTTCCCCTGCTCCCTCATCAGCAGGTACTGTCTCACCCTGCCCAGGACCACGGCCTCTGCCCCCTGCAGTAATTGAATGCCCACGCCCTCGTCCTCGACCCTTAGCCCTGGGGTTCAACATTTTCTGTATATAAGTGTATTATATAAAAAATAAATAAATGGGCCTGCTGTACTGAAACCCACAAACTTGTTCAATCTGAACAAGAAAATATATAGGTGGATAAGTTAGAGCAAAATTACATATGTTATTACGTACCGTGCAGTATGGAGCAATTACACGGAAACTATTAGATTAGGCAGACTTGGTCTGCTTAATTGCAACCCAGACAAATATCGCACAGAGATTTTTCTAATGTAGCTGTATAAGTGAGAGCAAAAGACCTTTTTCACTGACGTGACGTACAGAATGGGTCACCTGGACAGAAAATACGGATTGTGGTGACTGAACAGCTGAACTGTGAGACACAGAATGGTTACACACAGCTGTGTGAAATGGATTTGTATCACTGAGATAAAACAACAAAAAAACTATTTTTTTATATATTTTTTTAATATATATATTTTTTTATATATATTTTTTTAACGTGACGTGCATAAACTATCAGAGAGCAAACTCAGCCCCTGACGGTGGCTATTTTGACTGCAACCCAGACAAATGTTGCACAGAGATTTTTCTAATGTAGCTGTATCAGTGAGAGCAAAAGACTGTATTTGATTACGTGACGTACAGTATGTGTCACCTGGACAGAAAATACGGATTGTAGTGAGTGTGCTGAACTGTGACACACAGAATGATTCCACACTGCTGTATGAAATGGATTTGTATCACTGAGATATAACAATAAAAAAAAAAAGGGTTATATATGGCGATAGCTGCACTACTAGTGCCAGCCAGCCAGCCCAGCCAGGAGACCAAAAAAAAATGTCTTGTAGCCCTTAGAAGGGCTGTTGGGTTCTTTGTGGGTGATTCCTGCCTAACAGAGAACTAAATGCAGGCCCTAACACTGTCCCTGAAAGGCAGCAGCTCTATCCCTAACGACATCCAGACGGCATCTGAGCCGAGCACCGTGGCCAGTCACTAGTATATTCCAGGATCACCTGATCAGGCCAGCCAACCCCTGCTATCGACATGTAAGGGCCCGACGTGATGCTGGGTGTACCGTAGAGTCTCCTGGCTTGTGATTGGCTGATTTTATAGGCGCCAAAAATGCACAATGCGGAAGTTGCCATTTCCTCGAGCATGGCGAGATACTCGTCCGAGCAGTGAGTACTTACAAGTACCATAATACTCGGACGAGCATGCTCGCTCATCTCTAGTGGTGATACATTTTTGCAGTTATTGAACTTACGATACTCTGTCTCTATAATATAATATTGGAGACACATTGGGACATTTCTGCAACAACGTATTTGTTCACATTTATCTCTGTAGTACTCCATGTGAGAGTTCATTCATTACATTCTGCGACCTTTTGCACATCTTATATGATATATGTCTTTTATTTTTATGAGAGATTACATTTTTTACCGATTTTCTTTTATTGTGATTTAAAGGGAACCCGTCACCTCCTAGACAGTAAATAAACTGTTAGCAGTACCTTAATTTAGGGACCAGTGTGAGGCAGATGCATAGCTTCATATGGACAAGTGATTTCTGTAACTGTTAAAAATCCATCTTTTAATCCTGTAGCGCGCGCTTTCTTGCGCCAGCTTGAAGTCAAGGATACAGCGGCCTCCTTGCTTCAAGTCAAGCTAACCACTCCCCTCTTGTAATTGAATGACAGGTCTGCCGTTGGCCAGGGATCGCGCAAGTCTCGCGCATGCGCAGTGCGCGATTAGTCCCTGCGCGATCCCGGCTCTGGCTGCTCAGTTCGCCGGCGCTTTTCACATTACAGCGCATGCGCCGCAGAAGCAAGCGAGCGCGCTTGCCAGAACTTCTTGCTTCTGCGGTGCATGCGCTGTACTGTGAAAAGCACCGGTGAACTTTACAGCCGGAGCCAACGGCAGACCTGTCATTCAATTACAAGAGGGGAGTGGTTAGCTTGACTTGAAGCAAGGAGGCCGCTGTATCCCTGACTTCAAGCTGACACAAGAAAGCACGCGCTACAGGATTAAAAGATGGATTTTTAACAGTTACAGAAATCACTTGTCCATATGAAGATATGCATCTGCCTCACACTGGTCCCTAAATTAAGGTCCTGCTAACAGTTTATTTACTGTCTAGGATGTGACAGGTTCCCTTTAATACTTCTATTTTCCAATAGGAACCAGCGCTGATGTCCTATTAACTTATTTATAACTTACTTTTAGTTTTTTTTTCATTTTTTATCATGTTTTATCATTTTTGAATGAATATAATTTTCCAGGTATTTTTCCAGTATTACAACTATTCTACTTCCAATTACTACACTCCACCATTTTATCATATTTTAACCAACAATTAACTTCGATCTTGTAATACATACCAAGTGAAGAGAGTGCTCATCACATTGGCTTTATTATATTTACATATTTTACTTTTACAGCTGAGGGTACAGCTGGTGATTTGTAGCACCTCAATTCCACTATTGCTGACTGGTGAGCCACTATTTCTCTCTTTTTTTTTTTTAATAGTGCAATATCTTCCTTCAACTTTTTGAGATGTCGGAGCACCATCGAACGCTTCTGAAGGGAGAGCAGCCCCTTCAAATTCCAGGTTATGACATTAATAATTTTTCATCACCCTTGAAGATACTTTGCATTTCTCCTGTAAACCCCCCCCACCTAGTTTCACTAGCCAGATGAATACAGTAGAGAGGTATGAGGTACAGTTCCCCTGTGGTGCCGAATCAAAACATGTGATATACAGTAGTAAAACATACAGAAAAAAAAAAAAAAAATACTGAAACAACCTTCTGGGACAGTCGCTCTTCTATTGGGCTTGGCTTTTTTTCTGACATGTGCGATCCCCCACACCCCTAAGAAGTATGACATCTAGCACACAAACAAACCAAAAGGTCCAGTGTAAAATATGCAGTACAGACCAAAAGTTTGGACACACCCTCTCATTCAAAGAGTTTTCTGTATTTTCATGACTATGATAATTGTAGATTCACACTGAAGGCATCAAAACTATGAATTAACACATGTGGAATTATATACTTAACAAAAAAGTGTGAAACAACTAAAAATATGTCTTATATTCTAGGTTCTTCAAAGTAGCCACCTTTTGCTTTGATTACTGCTTTGCACACTCTTGGCATTCTCTTGATGAGCTTCAAGAAGTAGTCACCTGAAATGGTATTCCAACAGTCTTGAAGGAGTTCCCAGAGATGCTTAGCACTTGTTGGTTCTTTTGCCTTCACTGTGCGGTCCAGCTCACCCCAAACCATCTGGATTGGGTTCAGGTCTGGTGACTGTGGAGGCCAGGTCATCTGGTGTAGCACCCATCACTCTCCTTCTTGGTCAAATAGCCCTTACACAGCCTGGAGGTGTGTTTGGGGTCATTGTCCTGTTGATAAATAAATGATGGTCCAACTAAACGCAAACCGGATGGAATAGCATGCCGCTGCAAGATGATGTGGTAGCCATGCTGGTTCAGTATAAATCCCCCCACACCATCACACCTCCTCCTCCATGCTTCACGGTGGGAACCAGGCATGTAGAGTCCATCCATTCACCTTTTCTGCGTCGCACAAAGACACAGTGGTTGGAACCAAAGATCCCAAAATTTGGACTCATCAGACAAAAGCACAGATTTCCACTGGTCTAATGTCCATTCCTTGTGTTCTCCTTAGCAGTGGTTTCCACCATGAAGGCCTGCTGCACACAGTCTCCTCTTACCAGTTGTTGTAGAGATGTGTCTGCTGCTAGAACTCTGTGTGGCATTGACCTGGTCTCTAATCTGAGCTGCTGTTAACCTGCCATTTCTGAGGCTGGTGACTCGGATGAACTTCTCCGCAGCAGAGGTGACTCTTGGTCTTCCTTTCCTGGGGCGCTCCTCATGTCAGACAGTTTCTTTGTAACTCTTGATGGTTTTTGCGACTGCACTTGGGGACACTTTCAAAGTTTTCCCAATGTTTCGGACTGACTGACCTTCATTTCTTAAAGTAATGATGGCCACTCGTTTTTCGTTACTTAGCTGCTTTTTTCTTGCCATAATACAAATTCTAACAGTCTATTCAGTAGGACTATCAGCTGTGTATCCACCTGACTTCTGCCCAACACAACTCATGGTCCCAACCCCATTTATAAGGCAAGAAAGATGATAATTACTTACCGGTAATTGGATTTTCCTTTAGCCTCCACAACGGCATCACCTGGAGAATAACCCACCTTCTCAGGGACAGGAAATACAGAGAATTCAGCCAACTCAGCCCCCTCCTTCCTACCTTCTCCAGTTAATAACCTAGGACTCTGAAGTATATACATTAACTTTTATTCAAACAAAAAATTGGAAACAACCAGAACTTATAAACAAAGAATATCCACCATACATTAGATTGCAACATCATCTAAATGGGACACACTTTTTTTTTTGGGTGGGAATTCCTCGTGCCGTTGTGGAGGCGTGGGGAAAATCCAGTTACCGGTAAGTAATTATCTTTTCCCCACGCCTCCACAACGGCATCACCTGGAGGAATGACAGAGAATAATCAGGGTGGGACTACAGCCAACAAAATCTTCCTACCGAAGGAAAGGTCCCTGCTGGAAAGTACATCTAGCTTGTAGTAACGGAAAAAGGTACAGGGATTAGACCAGGTAGCTGCCCGGCAAATGTCTTCCAGGGATGAAGAGGCTCCCTCTGCCCAGGACGCAGCCAAAGCTCTGGTGGAGTGAGCTTTAAGTCGAGGAGGAGTAGGCACCCCTGCCTTATTGTAGGCTAGGCAAATACAAGACTTAATCCATCTAGCAATGGACGCCTTGCTAGCTGCTTTCCCACGATTAAGTCCCAGATATTGAATCAGGAGCTGGTTCGTTTTCCTCAGATCTTTAGTGGCCTCGAGGTATTGAAGTACACATCTTCTAACATCTAAGTGATGGTATAGCTTCTCTTTCTCAGACACTGCATGGGAACAAAATGAGGGTAGAGATATTTCTTGCTGACAATTAAATTTCGATACTACTTTAGGCAAGAACTCGGGAAAGTTTCAAAATAATTCTGTCATCCAGAATTGTTAAATATGGAGGCAAAATGGAAAAGGCTTGGATCTCACTCACTCTCCTGGCAGTAGTAATAGCCAGTAAAAAAACTTTTAATTGTAGTTGTTAGTATTTTTAAAGGGATCTCGTTAATAGGTTCAAAGGGAGGGTTCATTAACTCACCCAGAACCAAATTTAAGTCCCAAGGAGGGATACAAGACCTAAGTCTAGGGTTAAGTCTGCTGGCCCCTTTAAAAAACCTTTTAATTAAGTCGAGGTCTGTCAGTCTAGTACCCATAAAGGCACTAAGAGCTGCCGTCTGAACCTTAAGAGTACTCACTCTTAGACCTTTGTTCAACCCTGCTTGCAGGAAGTCTAAGGTCAGGCTAATATTCGGAGCCATAGAAGAGTCCCAAGAATTATTTGCAAATTGTAAGAAGGACTGCCAGGATCTTAAATAGATTTTTGACGTTACTGGTCTTCTGCTGTACATGAGTGTCTGAATAACCGCATCCGATAGACTTTTTTTCAGTAAAGCCCTCTCAACCTCCAAGCCGTCAGGTGGAGCTGAGGATGGGACGCTGGTCCCTGGCTCAATAGATCTGGGAGATTTGGAAGAATCCAGAAATTGTCCCCTGCTAAGTTCTTCAGAACCGGAAACCACGATCGTCTGGGCCAGAAAGGGGCTATCAGGATCACGTGAGCTTTCTCCTCTATGATCTTCATTAGGACCCTGGGAATTAGAAAAAAGGGGGGGAGGCATAGAGTAGGCCTCTGGGCCAAGGGACTGATAGGGCATCTATCTCGAGAGGATGATCCCGTCAAGATAGGGAAAAGAACTGTTCTACCTTCCGGTTTTGTTTGGAGGAGAAAATGTCGATTATCGGGACTCCCCATCGAGCACAGATCTGGTTGAATATTACTGGACTTAGGCTCCACTCTCCTTCTTTTAACTGTTCCCTGCTCAGGAAATCTGCAATCTGATTTTCTTTCCCTCTTACGTGGACTGCAGATATGGATAGTATGTTTTCCTCTGCCCATCTGAAGATCTTTTTTGTTAATAAGGAGAGTTGAAAGCTTCTGGTCCCTCCCTGCTTGTTCAAATACGCTACTGTGGTGGTGTTGTCCGAAAAGATTTTTACATGTTTTTTTCGGATTTCCGGGGTGAGAGCTTTTAGGGTCTGCCAAACAACCGATAGTTCCCTTCTGTTGGAGAATGCCTCGCTTAAGTTCGCCTTCCAGAGACCCTGCTTCACTATTCCCTTCATATGGGCTCCCCAACCCTGCTTGCTGGCGTCTGTGGTGATGACTGATTCAACAATCTCCATTCCACCCCTTGACACAAGTTTATCTGGTTGGTCCACCAAGACAGGGAAGACTTCACTGGTACTGGAATTCTTACCTTCTTGTTTAGGGATGACTGTTTCTTGTCCCACGTACAAAGAAGGAATGCCTGCAGGGTTCTGGAGTGGGCCTGAGACCACTTTACAGATGGAATGGTGGCCGTCATCAGTCCCAACACCGTCATTATTTCTCTGATAGAGGAAACCTTTGACCGTTGTAATGTCCTTATTTTTTGGATAAGGTTTGTTTGTTTCTGTAAAGGGAGAAACGACAACATTTGTTGAGAGTCGAGTAGGACCCCCAAAAACAATCTTCTCTGGTTGGGCTGAAGACAGGATTTTTGAAGATTCATGACCCAACCCAGGTCTGACAATTTCTGTGAAACTGACTGAAGATGGGTTCTTAGCAGTTTTTCTGAAGGGGCTGAAATTAGAAAATCGTCCAGATAAGGTATCAACTGGATTCTGGAAAGATGGAAAAAATTTTGCCATGTCTGCTACTATCTTCGTGAAGACCCTCGGGGCCGAAAGGCAATACCTGAAACTGAAAATGGTGGATCTGCCCCTGGAACCACACTGCCATCCTTAGATATTTTTGGAAGTCCACGTGGATCGGGACATGGTAATACGCATCCGACAGATCCACAGTGACCATGAAGCAGTCTCTTGAAAGTAGGTTTATCACTGATTTTACCGTCTCCATCTTGAATTTCCTGTATGTTATATATTTGTTCAAGCCCTTCAGATTTATTATTGCTCGGTATGATCTGTTTGGTTTTCTGACCAGAAATATTGAGGAGTAATAACCCTCTTTTTGTTCCTGAAATGGGACTTGAATGATTGCTTCTTTTTGTAGAAGTATATTGATCTGATGTTCCAAGGCAGTCTGATTTTCTTTGCTCAAAATCGGATTTTCTATATATGTCTGGAGGGAGACAGAGAAATTCCAGGCGATATCCCCTGCTTAGGATGGAGAGCACCCTGGGGGATGCATGAATCTTTTCCCAAGCCTGACTGAAGTGTCTCAGTCTTCCCCCCACAGGACCCCTGGCGTCATTGGGGATTTGGGCGAGAGGAATTTCCCTGGTTGAACAGGAACCCTTTGTTCCTATTTCTTGACTGCCAAGTAGTGGAATCCTTCTTTTTTTGCTCAAAACCACCACGTCTTTGGGGACGAAAGGACCGTCTCTGGTGGAAGAATTTGGACTCTGTAGGAAATCCTTTCTTCCTATCGGATGCTTTGTCAAGAATATCATCCAATGCCAAACCGAAGACTCAATCCCCTTCACATGGAAGAGCGCAAAGCCTGTTCTTTGAGGAAGCATCCCCGACCATGATCTTAACCAGATTGCTCTACGTGAGGCATTAGATAGGGCTGCTGTTTCTGCTGACAATTTTACTGCGTCAGCGGAGGCATCCGCCAGGAAATTGGATGCCTGTTTGAGCATAGGAATGGATGCTAGGAGGTCTTCTCTAGGGGTACCAGCTTCAATATGTTCCTCCATCTGACCCAGCCAGAGTGAGAGGGTTCTTGCTGTGTATGTGGCAGCTATTCCTGGTCTAAGCATGGCGGTTGAGGATTCCCAGGTCTTTTTAAGAAGAGACTCGCATTTCTTATCCATAGGATCTCTTAGCAATCCTAAATCCTCAAACGGCAAGGAAGTCTTCTTAGATATTCTTGCCACTGGGGCATCCACCTTGGGAGGTCTATCCCAGGTACTTGAGTCGTCTTCAGCAAAAGGGTATTTTCTTTTGAACATTCTGGAAACAGACATCTTAGCTTCTACTGCCGCACCCACTTCTTTAATAATGGCTCTCAGGGTTTCAACTAAGTTAGGCGTTTCCTCTGAAACCACTTTGTTAGCACATTTAGGGCAAATCGATCTTTTGGAAGAGGCAGATAGACCCTTTTTACACATTCCACACTTTCTCCTCTGGGGCGGTTCACTTTTAGGACACTCTCTCCCCTAAAAAACAGTAGAGGAAAGTCACTATCAAGGGAATAAACAATTAGGAAAACCGTCACCAGAAGGAGAAACCCCGTGGAAGAACCAAATATAAGGTAGGTACACAATCATGTCCCACAGAGGGGGCTTACCGGGCTGGAGGGCCTGGAGACATCAGTGGCCTTGCGGGCAGAATCCGACTCCGGCTGACTGGACATGCCTGCTAGAAAAGCGCTGAAGCCACTACACCATAGAAGGGAGGAACGCCTGTTTGCCGCGTCCCTCCTTATGTCCACTTCCTGGTTCGGACATGTGACGCCCCACGTGACCCGGACGTCAGCGTCATGACGTCATCCATCTGCGCCGCCTCCAGGATACACAGGAGCGCTCCTGGCCCACAGGAACGCCCCCAGCCACCGAGTCTGTTTCTGATCCCCAGCAGGGGATCACATAGAAGCCCGGGGAAGCCCGGACCCGCAGGATTTACACCAAAAGAGGGGAGGAGCCACACCGGAGCCCCGAGAACCCGACACCTGCAGAGGCCCTCCAGACGTACCGGGACAACTTACCCAAGGCAACTTACCTAATCACTCCTGCCTTCAAGGGACAGGAAATAACTGGAGAAGGTAGGAAGGAGGGGGCCTTTTATTGGCTGAATTCTCTGTTATTTCCTGTCCCTGAGAAGGCAGGTTATCCTCCAGGTGATGCCGTTGTGGAGGCGTGGGGAAAATCCTACTTATTAAATCTGACAGGGCACACCTGTGAAGTGAAAACCATTCCAGGTGACTACCTCTTGAAGCTCATCAAGAGAATGCCAAGAGTGTGCAAAGCAGTAATCAAAGCAAAAGGTGGCTACTTTGAAGAACCTAGAATATAAGACATATTTTCAGTTGTTTCACACTTTTTTGTTAAATATATAATTCCACATGTGTTAATTCATAGTTTTGATGCCTTCAGTGTGAATCTACAATTTTCATAGTCATGAAAATACAGAAAACTCTTTGAATGAGAAGGTGTGTCCAAACTTTTGGTCTGTACTGTATATCTCCAGATCACAGATAAAAGTCATGCTTTATGTCAGTTCTCCCCAGAGAAAGTGCAGACAAGTCAGTTACTCACATGCGTAACCCTAACCTGAACTGAAAGAGTAATATAGCCCGGATAATCTTACCAAAGTCTGTCCCCAGACCCTTGCTACCTCTACAGTGGGGAATCTTGGTGTGCCTCCGTGTCTTGGGAACTTGACTGAGGATCCCAGCGATTTCTGGGGATCAGAGGGGTCTGTGGCTTCTGAAGACAGAGCCAAATATCCCGCTAAAGCTGCCTCTGCGGCATCTTGGAATTGATGAAGGAACCCATCTGGGCAAGCGAGTCACAATGTGGCTGGATACTGTAGCTGGACTCTCCATCCCCTTTTATGCAATTCTGTGCACAGATGGCTAAATTATCTCCTTCGTTTGGTCAGCTCAGCCGAGTAGTCAGTGAAGATGGAGATCTTTATGTTGGAGATTTTAACCGGAATTTGTGCTTGCTTGAATGCACATAGGATGGCCTCCTTTTCCATGTGGTCTAGGGCCTTCCATGATCCTGGCTTTTGTGCGTTCTGGCCCCAGCCAATTGTCCCTTTTGACCTTGCATGGTGAAGCAATTCCCAAAGCCGCCGGGATAACCTCCAAACACAACTTGTGTTACTCAGCAGGAGGAACCTATTCCAGGACTCCTACTATACGAAGGTTGTTGCGCGCAATCTATTTTCCAGGTTGTCTATTTTTTCTGCCATGCGGGTCCGCATTAGGTCCCTGACACATGAATGGGCCTGCGCCACGTCATCTTCTCCGGTTCCCCAAGTCTGCCCATATTAGAAGCTCTTTCTTTCTGCAAGGTCTTCAAGGAGGCAAGGGTGGATAGTACAGTGGGGGAAAAAAGTATTTAGTCAGCCACCAATTGTACAAGTTCTCCCACTTATGAAGATGAGGTCGGCCTGTAATTGACATAGGTAGACCTCAACTATGAGAGACACAATGAGAAATTCAGAAAATCACTGTCTGATTTTTAGAGAATTTATTTGCAAATTATGGTGGAAAATAAGTATTTGGTCACCTACAAACAAGCAAGATTTTTGGCTCTCACAGACCTGTAACTTCTTCTGTAAGAGGCTCCTCTGTCCTCCACTCATCACCTGTAGTAATGGCTCCTGTTATCAGTATAAAAGACTCCTGTCCACAACCTCAAACAGTCACACTCCAAACTCCACTATGGTGAAGACCAAAGAGCTGTGGAAGGACACCAGAAACAAAGACCTGCACCAGGCTGGGAAGACTGAATCTGCAATAGGCAAGCAGCTTGGTGTGAAGAAATCACCTGTGGGAGCAATAATACAAGACCACTGATAATCTCCCTCCATCAGGGGCTCCACACAAGATCTCACCCCGTGGGGTCAAAATGATAACAAGAACCACACGGGGGGACCTAGTGAATGACCTGCAGAAAGCTGGGACCAACGTAACAAAGGCTACCGTCAGTAACACACTACACCGCCAGGGACTCAGATCCTGCAGTGCCAGACGTTTCCCCCCCCCCCCCCCCCGCTTAAAGGGGTTATCCCATGAATAATGTAAAAAATGACTACATGACAACCTCTTTCTAACAAAGCTAGAACCAGCCCTGTACCTCACATATATCCAGAGATCTCCTCATTCATTGCTCTGCTAGATTTATATCAAGCTGACGGCTCAAGGGGAGTGTCTTTTCTGCTGCAGCTCAGGAGGCGTGTCCATGCTCTCCCTATCACAGCTCAGGAGGCAGTTAAAAGTTGAAACTGAGCATGTGCGGCCTTCTCAGCGAATAGGTCAAAGAAATAAGAATTTAAGTGGTCCTATACAGATGCATTTTATAGAAATAACTCAGTAGCTATACAAAATTTTTTAATTACATGCAATTACAAAAGTATTCAGATCCAGGAGCTGGTTTGAAAGCTGTAGAATATTTTTCGTGGGACAACCCCTTTAAGCCAGTACATATCGGGGCCCGTCTGAAGTTTGCTAGAGAGCATTTGGATGTTCCAGAAGAGTATTGGGAGAATGTCATATGGTCAGATGAAACCAAAGTAGAACTGTTTGGTAGAAACACTACTCTTTGTGTTTGGAGGAGTGTGAATGCCGAGTTGCATCCAAAGAACACCATACCTACTGTAAAGCATGGGGTTGGCAACATCATGCTTTGGGGCTGTTTCTCTGCAAAGGGACCAAGATGACTGATCCGTGTACATGAAAGAATGAATGGGGCCATGTATCGTGAGATTTTGAATGCAAACCTCCTTCCATCAGCAAGGGCATTGAAGATGAAACATGGCTGGGTCTTTCAGCATGACAATGATCCCAAGCACACCGCCAGGGCAACAAAGGAGTGGCTTCGTAAGGAGCATTTCAAGGTCCTGGAGTGGTCTAGCCAGTCTCCAGATCTCAACCCCATAGAAAACCTTCGGAGGGAGTTGAAAGTCCGTGTTGCCCAGCGACAGCCCCAAAACATCAGTGCTCTAGAGGAGATCTGCATGGAGGAATGGGCCAACATACCACAACAGTGTGTGCCAACCTTGTGAAGACTTACAGAAAACGTTTGACTAAATACTTATTTTCCACCGTAATTTGCAAATAAATTCAGTAAAAATCAGACAATGTGATTTTCTGGATTTCTCATTTTGTCTCTCATAGTTGAGGTCTACCTATGATGTCAATTACAGGCCGACCTCTTCTTTTTAAGTGGGAGAACTTGCACAATTGGTGGCGGACCAAAAACTTTTTCCCCCCACTGTATATCGGGGGCGATTCTTTTTGCCACCGCCACAGCTAGCTTTTTGTAGTCTATGCGGAGGTGTTGTGTACTTAAAGGGAACCTGTCATCTCTCCGAAACACCCCCTGAAACAGAGTAAGAGGTGTAAAGTGTAAGTGATGCTGAATCCGAATATGTAATTTTTATCTTCATGCTCACCTCCATTTCGATGCTGTGCTCTGACAAACCTGCAGTAAAATGCACTCAGTGGACTCCAGTGCTCACTCACATAATGGAGAGGACTCAAAGAAGAGTCCTCTCAATGCATTTTACTGCAGGTTTGTGGGAGCACAGTGATGGAATGGAAGTGAGTATGAAGATAAAACTTACATATTTGGATTCAGCATCACTTACACTATACATCTCTTACTCTAGTTCAGGGGGTGTTTCGGAAATGACAGGTTCCCTTTAAGTCTGCGTTGCCTTTGTCGTCCGGGCTGGGTGGTGGTGCATGTGTTTCTTCTCATTGGTGAAGCACGGCCCAGTGCCATCTTGTCTTTGTGTGTGGTGGGAGACATTGTTGTCTGTGTGTATTTTATCTCCTATGTTATCTGATGTAGGAGGATAGAGTGCTGAAGCAGTGCAAGGTGTGTACGAAGCTCTTCTCGGCCCGTGCTTACATGTCAGGGTCGAAGACCACATTTATCATTTCTAGGGTTAGCATTCCTTTAACCAGTTTCAATGGATAATTGGATAGCGGCTTGATATTGCAGCTCATCGGCATTCACTTAAACCCCTTTAATGAAAAATTATATCCTGGATCAGTCTCTGAACCTTGGAAAAGACTCGAGATCAGGCAATAATCTATTGTTAACACTTTAATAGCAAAAAAATAACCTCTAGAAACAAGAATCTAAAACCAACAGCAACAAAGACTAAGGGGGAGATTTATAAAGACTGGCGCTTTCTGTGCTGCTGGAGGATGCGCCTAATTTCTGACCATTCACATGCCTCATCCTAAATTAGACACATCCTCCTTTAGTCTGTGCACCTAACCAGAGATGCTGTAGATTTCTGGCTTCATTTACACCAGAAAACTGGCGTAAATGAGGATAAATTTGTTGCTGCGGCTGTTCACGCCCCCTTCCCCGCCCTCATCACACCCCCTTTTAGAAAAGTGTTGAGGACAGAAAAAAAGGGGAGATGCGACAATTTTTTTTTTAAAGTGGCACTTGTGACTTTTTACCACCACTTAATCTCCCCTAGGTTTATCAGGAGGCCTCCAGCAGAAGAGGGAGCGGACAGCACATCTGTGGAGATGGAGGGGAACCTCTGGAATGATTACAGTTCGTTGCCATTCAGATACTTCTGATCCTGCATTCGACTCTTTCTTTGTATTTCCAGCTCTTTGGCTCGGAGCCACGTCTCACGAGACAACGAGGTTTGACCAGTGCCGAGTGAAAGCAACCTGCAAAGAGGGAAATGATCAGACATCATATAACCAAAGACTAATATTACAAAACTGAGTAATGGATGCCCCCAAAACTACACTCTGCCCTGGGGCTCACTCACCGAGCTACCACCAGCAAGCGATGCAGGTCGTCTGCGCTGATACTCTGCGGGTCTCCTTTTCTCATGTCTACAAAATCATCTTCCACAGCCTAAAGACACCACAAAACACCGCTCCTGAGAAGTGAGAAACTACAGTCTCCAAGAGCCAATATACAAAAGCATGGAAAAGCCGGATATTCATCGAGAAATACAAGAAGAAGGAGCACCGAGGTGAAGAGTCTACATCAGGCAAAACTGCAGCTTTTACAGGGAAACATTTGTTCTAAAACCACAAAGCGACGTAGCCGTGTTATCCAAACGGTGTATATGTGAAAGCAGACTAAGGCCTCTTTCACATGAGCCATATGGATTGCATCAGGGTCTCTTCAGGGAAAACAGATGGTTTTACACACAAGTTGAATATGTTTTTTCTGTGATTGGGTTCAGTGTGAGTTTTTTTCATCTGGATTGCAGATATTTTTCATGCGCGTGAAGAAAAACTGAAGAATAATCTTCTACAACCATCAGTGAAAAACACATTGCATCTGGATGCAAGCCCCATTAATGTCTATGGAGACAGAGCTGCACGAAAAAAAACACACAATATAGAACCTGCTGCGATTTCTCCTGAACATAAGGATGATTCATGGATCCTGCACAGAACCATTGAAACAAATGGGTCAGGATTCAGACCAGATGCTATGTTTGCTACAGGCATCACATCCAAATTCAGGCCTAAGGGTGAATTCACACTGTCGATTCTGCACTGAAAATCCACAGCAATTCACTGTATAATACAAAGCAAACCACACCGACATGTAGCAGAACTGGGTGCTAGGTGTCCACTGTTCTGTGGCACGGACCGGTACATGCAGGAGACCGGGCAGGAACGTTCAGATCTAGAATTTTTACCTCTGAGGTAATACCAGTAATAAAATTCCACTGCTGACGTCATTAATCGCTCCAGAGACGGCAGCATACACTGCCATGTTGGACTGCTGCCTGCAGTCTGAATTATACAGTTCAGGAAAGGCCATTATTAGAGAGCCTACCCTGCTGGGTGAATTCCTCCCCACTCATATGGTTCTCACAACCTGCATTTGCCACAATGCCTCTGGCTTTTCAGAGTCCTATCTGTATAATCCTAAAATGGCATCAAGTGATAAAATACATTTGAGCGTCAAAAAAAAGAAAAAAAAAAGAGGCTGAATGGGTATTTACGAGCAACATCCCAAAAATGCCCAACACCGCCTTACTCGCACGATTAAAAGAGGCAAATATATGGATACCACAGCATGTCACTGCTCCTCTGAATCCACCTAAGGAACTAATATATGGGGACCCCCACCAACCGTACACCTACTGATGGTGGTGGAGAGCTGCCCTCACTCATTTTAACCGACTGATGGCTGCTCTCCTCACCACTGTACACCATACACTGGTCACACCAACAATAATAACAGAGCTAAACCTCCCCATGCACCAATCACATCCAGATCTAAACCCCCTCCCCCATTCAGACTAACCATCCTCACCCCCAAAAATAATCAGAAGGCCTGTTTACCATCCACACAATCATTTTCAGGCTCACCACTCGCCACATTAGTCAGTGCTCATTCCTCCATCTCCCCAAACTTACTATCCTCCCCCACTTCCAATTTGGTCACATTGCTCGATCCTCTGTCTCTCCCCAAGAGCACCATCCTCCCATCACCCCCAAACGGTTCACAGTGCTCATTCCTCCATATCCCCAAGCTTACTATCCTCCCCCACCGATCTGGTCACAGTGCTCATTCCTCCATATCCCCAAGCTTACTATCCCCCCACCTCGATCTGGTCCACAGTGCTCATTCCTCATATCCAAGCTTACTATCCTCCCCCACCTCCGATCTGGTCACAGTGCTCATTCTTCATATCCCCAAGCTTACTATCCTCCCCCACCTCCGATCTGGTCACAGTGCTCATTCCTTCCCCCAAGCTTACTATCCCCCCACCTCCGATCTGGTCACAGTGCTCATTCCTCCATATCCCCCAAGCTTACTACTCCCCACTCCGATCTGGTCACAGTGCTCATTCCTCCATATCCCCAAGCTTACTATCGCTCCCCCACCTCCGATCTGGTCACTCAGTCCTATCCGCTCATTCCTCCATCTCCCCATCCCAGCTTACTATCCTCCCACTCCGATCTGGTCACAGTTCATTCATATCCCAAGCTTACTATCCTCCCCCATCCGTCTGGTCACAGTTCTTCATATCCAAGCTTACTATCCTCCCCCACCTCCGATCTGGTCACAGTGGCTCATTCCTTCATCCCCAAGCTTACTATCTGTCCCCTCGATCTGGTCTTGCTCATTCCTCCATATCCCCAAGCTTACTATCCTCCCCCACCTCCGATGGTCACAGTGCTCATTCCTCCATATCCCAAGCTTCTATCCTCCCCACCTCCGATCTGGTCACAGTGCTCATTCCTTCATATCCCCAAGCTTACTATCCTCCCCCACCTCCGATCTGGTCACAGTGCTCATTCCTCCATATCCCCAAGCTTACTATCCTCCCCCACCTCCGATCTGGTCACAGTGCTCATTCCTCCATATCCCCAAGCTTACTATCCTCCCCCACTCCGATCTGGTCACAGTGCTCATTCCTCCATATCCCCAAGCTTACTATCCTCCCCCACCTCCGATCTGTCACAGTGCTCATTCCTTCATATCCCAAGCTTACTATCCTCCCCCACCTCCGATCTGGTCACAGTGCTCATTCCTTCATATCCCCAAGCTTACTATCCTCCCCCACCTCCGATCTGGTCACAGTGCTCATTCCTCCATATCCCCAAGCTTACTATCCTCCCCCACCTCCGATCTGGTCACAGTGCTCATTCCTCCATATCCCCAAGCTTACTATCCTCCCCCACCTCCGATCTGGTCACAGTGCTCATTCCTCCATATCCCCAAGCTTACTATCCTCCCCACCTCCGATCTGGTCACAGTGCTCATTCCTCCATATCCCCAAGCTTACTATCCTCCCCCACCTCCGATCTGGTCACAGTGCTCATTCCCCAATATCCCAAGCTTACTATCCTCCCCCACCTCCGATCTGGTCACAGTGCTCATTCCTCATATCCCCAAGCTTACTATCCTCCCCCACCTCCGATCTGGTCACAGTGCTCATTCCTCCATATCCCCAAGCTTACTATTCCTCCCCCACCTCCGATCTGGTCACAGTGCTCATTCCTTCATATCCCAAGCTTACTATCCTCCCCACCTCCGATCTGTCACAGTGCTCATTCTCCATATCCCCAAGCTTACTATCCTCCCCCACCTCCGATCTGGTCACAGTGCTCATTCTCATATCCCCAAGCTTACTATCCTCCCCCACCTCCGATCTGGTCACAGTGCTCATTCCTCCATATCCCCAAGCTTACTATCCTCCCCCACCTCCGATCTGGTCACAGTGCTCATTCCTTTCATATCCCAAGCTTACTAATCCTCCTCCCCACCTCCGATCTGGTCACAGTGCTCATTCCTTCATATCCCCAAGCTTACTATCCTCCCCCACCTCCGATCTGGTCACAGTGCTCATTCCTTCCATATCCCAAGCTTACTATCCTCTCCCACCTTCCGATCTGGTCACAGTGCTCATTCCTTCATATCCCCAAGCTTACTATCCTCCCCCACCTCCGATCTGGTCACAGTGCTCATTCCTTCATATCCCCAAGCTTACTATCCTCCCCCACCTCCGATCTGGTCACAGTGCCATTCCTCATATCCCCAAGCTTACTATCCTCCCCCACCTCCGATCTGGTCACAGTGCTCATTCCTTCATATCCCCAAGCTTACTATCCTCCCCCCACCTCCGATCTGGTCACAGTGCTCATTCCTCCATATCCCCAAGCTTACTATCCTCCCCCACCTCCGATCTGGTCACAGTGCTCATTCCTTCATATCCCCAAGCTTACTATCCTCCCCCACCTCCGATCTGGTCACAGTGCTCATTCCTCCATATCCCCAAGCTTACTATCCTCCCCCACCTCCGATCTGGTCACAGTGCTCATTCCTTCATATCCCCAAGCTTACTATCCTCCCCCACCTCCGATCTGGTCACAGTGCTCATTCCTCCATATCCCCAAGCTTACTATCCTCCCCCACCTCCGATCTGGTCACAGTGCTCATTCCTCCATATCCCCAAGCTTACTATCCTCCCCCACCTCCGATCTGGTCACAGTGCTCATTCCTTCATATCCCCAAGCTTACTATCCTCCCCACCTCCGATCTGGTCACAGTGCTCATTCCTCCATATCCCCAAGCTTACTATCCTCCCCCACCTCCGATCTGGTCACAGTGCTCATTCCTTCATATCCCCAAGCTTACTATCCTCCCCCACCTCCGATCTGGTCACAGTGCTCATTCCTTCATATCCCCAAGCTTACTATCCTCCCCCACCTCGATCTGGTCACAGTGCTCATTCCCTTCATATCCCCAAGCTTACTATCCTCCCCACCTCCGATCTGGTCACAGTGCTCATTCCCCATCCCCAAGCTTACTATCCTCCCCCACCTCCGATCTGGTCCACAGTGCTCATTCCCCATCCCTCAAACTTACTATCCTCCCCCACCTCCGATCTGGTCACAGTGCTCATTCCTCCATCTCCCCAAGCTTACTATCCTCCCCCACCTCCGATCTGGTCACAGTGCTCATTCCTTCATATCCCCAAGCTTACTATCCTCCCCCCACCTCCGATCTGGTCACAGTGCTCATTCCTTCATATCCCCAAGCTTACTATCCTCCCCCACCTCCGAATCTGGTCACAGTGCTCATTCCTTCATATCCCCAAGCTTACTATCCTCCCCACCTCCGATCTGGTCACAGTGCTCATTCCTTCCATATCCCAAGCTTACTATCCTCCCCACCTCCGATCTGGTCACAGTGCTCATTCCTCCATATCCCCAAGCTTACTATCCTCCCCACCTCCGATCTGGTCACAGTGCTCATTCCTCATATCCCCAAGCTTACTATCCTCCCCCCACCTCCGATCTGGTCACAGTGCTCATTCCTCCATATCCCCAAGCTTACTATCCTCCCCCACCTCCGATCTGGTCACAGTGCTCATTCCTCCAATATTCCCCAAGCTTACTATCCTCCCTCACCTGCGATCTGGTCACAGTGCTTCATTCCTCCATATCCCCAAGCTTACTATCCTCCCCCACCTGCCGATCTGGTCACAGTGCTCATTCCTCCATATCCCCAAGCTTACTATCCTCCCCAACCTGCCGATCTGGTCACAGTGCTCATTTCCTCCATATCCCCAAGCTTACTATCCTCCCCCACCTCCGATCTGGTCACAGTGCTCATTTCCTCCATATCCCCAAGCTTACTATCCTCCCCCACCTCCGATCTGGTCACAGTGCTCATTCCTTCATATCCCAAGCTTACTATCCTCCCCCACCTCCGATCTGGTCACAGTGCTCATTCCTTCATATCCCCAAGCTTACTATCCTCCCCCACCTCCGATCTGGTCACAGTGCTCATTCCTTCATATCCCCAAGCTTACTATCCTCCCTCACGCTGCGATCTGGTCACAGTGCTCATTCCTTCATATCCCCAAGCTTACTATCCTCCCCTCACCTCCGATCTGGTCACAGTGCTCATTCCTCATATCCCCAAGCTTACTATCCTCCCCACCTGCGATCTGGTCACAGTGCTCATTCCTCCATATCCCCAAGCTTACTATCCTCCCCCACCTCCGATCTGTTCACAGTGCTCATTCCTTCCATATCCCCAAGCTTACTATCCTCCCCCACCTCCGATCTGGTCACAGTGCTCATTCCTCCATATCCCCAAGCTTACTATCCTCCCCCTCCGATCTCACAGTGCTCATTCCTCCATATCCCCAAAGCTTACTATCCTCCCCCACCTCCGATCTGTTCACAGTGCTCATTCCTCCATATCCCCAAGCTTACTATCCTCCCCCACCTCCGATCTGGTCACAGTGCTCATTCCTCCATATCCCCAAGCTTACTATCCTCCCCCACCTCCGATCTGGTCACAGTGCTCATTCCTTCATATCCCCAAGCTTACTATCCTCCCCCACCTCCGATCTGGTCACAGTGCTCATTCCTTCATATCCCCAAGCTTACTATCCTCCCCACCTCCGATCTGGTCACAGTGCTCATTCCTTCATATCCCCAAGCTTACTATCCTCCCTCACCTGCGATCTGGTCACAGTGCTCATTCCTCCATATCCCCAAGCTTACTATCCTCCCCCACCTCCGATCTGTTCACAGTGCTCATTCCTTCATATCCCCAAGCTTACTATCCTCCCCCACCTCGATCTGGTCACAGTGCTCATTCCTCCATATCCCCAAAGCTTACTATCCTCCCCCACCTCCGATCTGTTCACAGTGCTCATTCCTCCATATCCCCAAGCTTACTATCCTCCCCCACCTCCGATCTGGTCACAGTGCTCATTCCTCCATATCCCCAAGCTTACTATCCTCCCCCACCTCCGATCTGTTCACAGTGCTCATTCCTCCATGTCCTCCATATCCCCAAGCTTACTATCCTCCCCCACCTCCGATCTGTTCACAGTGCTCATTCCTCCATATCCCCAAGCTTACTATCCTCCCCCACCTCCGATCTGGTCACAGAACTTGTTCCTCTGTCACCCCAGGTGCACCATCCTCTTCCCAAACCCCAGTCCATTCCTGAGGAGGTATACAAGCAGCCAGTAGCGTAGCAGAGCTCCACTCTCTTTGGGGGCCGAGGCAGGAAGCATGAGGTTGGGCATGGCAGGCATGACGCATCTGAAGGTTCTTTTCATTAAAGCACGGCGGTGGGGCAACTAACAAATGGCGACAGGACTGAAAAGTCTTGCTGCCATGCAGCGACTGCTGGTAATCCAGCAGAAATGGGTCTGCAGGTATCCTCTGGCACACATGGTGCTGGCTGCCAGGCCCTGGTATACACAGTGAAAGCTCTGCTAATAATCAGTGCAGTCCTGGCCTATCAGGTAAAACATATGATATCTTCATCAGCAATCTGTACATGAGGGGAGACAGAACAAGAGGAGCGAAGCTTCGCAGTCTGGAAGTTAGCAGAAGGGATTTAATAGCAGCTTATGTAAACCTGCAGTTGGTGGAATGTCCTCCACACAGGGAGGACTAACCGCATGTCTACACAGGAGAACAAGCTCTGATCTGGGGCCACACAGGGTTACGTAGCTGTCCATTCTGAAAGGGTTAATCCAGTGGGATCAGGAATCATAGTCTGAACAGGACCTAATATCAGGATTGCTCCTTTCTGTTCAGCATTTGCAGTCACAAGACAGAGAGTGGATAAGTGGAGCATCTGGACGTTCATAGCATCATCAACCCTTTGTTACCTTAGTGACCTCTTCAGAGATGGTGTAATCCATATTTTGCAGAAGACTCAGGTACATGCGGAACTTGTTGAGCAGGGAAGGGAGGGTGGCGGACATCAGGGCCTCGGTGTACTGCTCCAGGCTGGGTGGACACAGCTGTGGCTTCAGGTGCACCTGACAGTCTGACTGAAAGAGAAAACACAAACTATGGGGGTCGCAGGATCATCAGGGGGAAATGGAATTCAGAAACCAGTTCTGGTCACCTCAGTAATGTGGGCAAATAAATGCACCCATCGCTTCCTGCTACCTCACCCACCAGCTCAGACATACTGTCTCTGGGGCCACTACTTGTAGTTTACATTCTGGCCTTGCCATAAACGTCATCAGCTCTCCATATACTCAATGCATCCACAGCCTGGAAGCAGAGCAGCATTCCAAGCCTCTAATGAGACAAGCAACCTCAGACTCCAATAGACAAAGCAGCCACGGCTGAACCACTGACCACAGCAGCAGAACAGTGGACATGTTCTTTAACTGCAGGAACTCATAGAAGGCATGGCGTATGAGGCAGTGACCTCCCAATGATACACTTCAGGCCGCAATAACCTTGGGACACACATTGTAGGAACGTCATAATCAGTGACGATGGAATGATCCACACAGCCCTAGGTGCAGCAGAGCTAGATGTGCGCTGCTGGGAGAACATTATGTTAATTAAAGTTAGCATCCAGTCATATACAGACATAAGCAGAACACACAGCTCCAGACCAGAGACCTGGAACACAACAATTATAGGACATGTTCACACAAGGTCAAAACATCCATTGAAAACAAGCAGCGTTGTGGGGCCTTTCCTCAGTACAGGAGCAGCAGGAAGGAATACTCACTGGAAGCAGCGACCTGCCCTCCGAGGTAACCAGGACATTAATATTACAGGGGAATTCCATCTGATGGTAACTGAAGTCGTAGTCCACCTTCTGCCAGGTGATCAGGTTACCCAGTGCAGTCAAATTGCGGACTCCTAAAGAACAAATAGAGGATTGTAAGCGCTAAGGAATATTAGTAACCCTCCATCCTCTGCCATCACCTGTCAGCCCGCCCTCCCCTGACCTGCCATCACCTGTCAGCCCGCCCGCCTGACCTGCATCACCTGTCAGCCCGCCCTCCCCTGACCTGCCATCACCTGTCAGCCCGCCCTCCCTGACCTGCTCATCACCTGTCAGCCGCCCTCGCCTCCCTGACCTGCCATCACCTGTCAGCCCGCCCTCCCCTGACCTGCCATCACCTGTCAGCCCGCCCTCCCCTGACCTGCCATCACCTGTCAGCCGCCCTCCCCTGACCTGCCATCACCTGTCAGCCCGCCCTCCCCTGACCTGTCCATCACCTGTCAGCCCGCCCTCCCTGACCTGCCATCACCTGTCAGCCCGCCCTCCCCTGACCTGCCATCACCTGTCAGCCCGCCCTCCCCTGACCTGCCATCACCTGTCAGCCCGCCCTCCCCTGACCTGCCATCACCTGTCAGCCCGCCCTCCCTGACTTCCATCACCTGTCAGCCGCCCTCCCCTGACCTGCCATCACCTGTCAGGCCCGACTCCACCGTGGGGAGCAGCTATCACCTGTCAGCCCGCCCTCCCCTTGACCTTCCATCACCTGTCAGCCCGCCCTCCCCTGACGTGCCATCACCTGTTCAGCCTGCCCTCCCCTGACGTCCATCACCTGTCAGCCCTTCCTCCCCTGACGTGCCATACCTTCAGCCCTACCTCCTCTCACCTCTCACTAGGACCTTGACCTGCCATCACCTCTCAGCTAGACCCTGACCTGCCATCACCTCTCAGCTAGACCCTGACCTGCCATCACCTCTCAGCTAGACCCTGACCTGCCATCACCTCTCAGCTAGACCATGACCTGCCATCACCTCTCAGCTAGACCATGACCTGCCATCACCTCTCAGCTAGACCATGACCTGCCATCACCTCTCAGCTAGACCATGACCTGCCATCACCGCTCAGCTAGACCATGACCTGCCATCACGCTCAGCTAGACCATGACCTGCCATCACCTCTCAGCTAGACCATGACCTGCCATCACCTCTCAGCTAGACCATGACCTGCCATCACCTCTCAGCTAGACCATGACCTGCCATCACCTCTCAGCTAGACCATGACCTGCCATCACCTCTCAGCTAGACCATGACCTGCCATCACCTCTCAGCTAGACCATGACCTGCCATCACCTCTCATCCCCTCATCCACTAACCTGCTGTGTCGAGCTGGCCCTGCTCCAGGACGGTCTCATCTACCACCAGCAGTGTGTGAGACGGCAGCTGCAGGAGGCCACTCACCAGGCGGTTTGTGGAGTAATCTTTGCAGGGAATGAAGCGTATGGTGTTCATATTTTCTATGGTCATTGGAAGATAATGAGACTGCAGAAAGAGGAAAAAGGGATCAGGGTCCTTCACGAGTCCAGAGCGTGAGATTTTTCTGGACTGATAGCACCACATAGTCACTATACTGACTTACCACGGTTACAATTTGCTGCAGGACACGATAAAAATGTTGGGTGAAACCACTGTTTCGAGGACAACCGCTGAGGTTTAGGGAGAATTTCCCCAGGGGAAGAACATCTCTCCGGGCATATCTGTCAATGATGAGAGACCAAAAACGTTACTGCACCACACGGCTACTGAACCGAGCCAAACGTCAAGAAAAATACTCAAAGACTTAAAGAGAACCTGTCATGATGACTTACAAACCACCATACCAACCTGCTATCCATGACAGTGACAGGATAATACAGAAAAAGTGAGAGCAGCACACCCTGGGTTAGGGCAGACGTATCTAAGAGGTTAGTCCGCCTTTTTATTGGCACCTCTGACATATTTATTTGGTGCTGCAAATAAACTTTGAAAAAATATTTTTAAAAACAGTTTCTCCGCTGTTTTTAAATGTTTTTTAATGAATTTGTCTAAAAAAAAAAAAAAAAAGCGCTCTCACATAACCACTGACGGAAAAAAGAAGAAAATGTGTTCTTCTCATTCAAAGAGCTTTTCGTGTGTCATGATGACCCTGCCTGGACACGGAAGGACATGAGTGTGACCTCGTCATTGGCCTGGGGAACCTGGTGGTGGTTTTGGGGCCAAAGTCCTCATTTCTCTTAAATAACTGTCAAATTAAAGAGCTGCTGAAATAACGCATTGAGGAGATATCACAAAACAGTCGGATATGCCAACAAAATACAACCGGGTGTGAAAACTACTAAGTGTTGCTGGGTTAGAAAAGTCCCCCAATAATCCTGTGGACCCCCATCTGTTTTCAGGGCCCGACACTGTGGACTAAGACTTGTAATATTCTCATAGAAGCAAAATTGTGCAACTACTACTGGTGGTAACTGGGGATACGTCTCTGTACACATCTGTCACGTGGTTTCCGACACCTGGACGTGTGTTTTGAAGATTTTAATAGTTTACATGATAGAAATATCTGATGTGTCAAAACCAGGCTTCCAGTTACTGGAGATCGAGATTTGCCGTTTTCTCTCACAAGGAAAATTTTTGGCAGTGACCATTATCTGAGGTACAAGTTGAAGGCTGGGTTACCATGTAATCTGCAGGCAGTGTGTTATAGAGCAGGAGGAGCTGAGCAGATTATATATAAAGAGAACCTGTCACCATGTAATCTGCAGGCAGTGTGTTATAGAGCAGGAGGAGCTGAGCAGATTATATATACAGAGAACCTGTCACCATGTAATCTGCAGGCAGTGTGTTATAGAGCAGGAGGAGCTGAGCAGATTATATATAAAGAGAACCTGTCATCATGTAATCTGCAGGCAGAGTGTTATAGAGCAGGAGGAGCTGAGCAGATTATATATAAAGAGAACCTGTCACCATGTAATCTGCAGGCAGAGTGTTATAGAGCAGGAGGAGCTGAGCAGATTATATATACAGAGAACCTGTCACCATGTAATCTGCAGGCAGTGTGTTATAGAGCAGGAGGAGCTGAGCAGATTATATATAAAGAGAACCTGTCACCATGTAATCTGCAGGCAGAGTGTTATAGAGCAGGAGGAGCTGAGCAGATTATATATAAAGAGAACCTGTCACCATGTAATCTGCAGACAGTGTGTTATAGAGCAGGAGGAGCTGAGTAGATTATATATAAAGAGAACCTGTCACCATGTAATCTGCAGGCAGTGTGTTATAGAGCAGGAGGAGCTGAGCAGATTATATATAAAGAGAACCTGTCACCATGTAATCTGCAGGCAGAGTGTTATAGAGCAGGAGGAGCTGAGCAGATTATATATACAGAGAACCTGTCACCATGTAATCTGCAGGCAGTGTGTTATAGAGCAGGAGGAGCTGAGCAGATTATATATAAAGAGAACCTGTCACCATGTAATCTGCAGGCAGTGTGTTATAGAGCAGGAGGAGCTGAGCAGATTATATATAAAGAGAACCTGTCACCATGTAATCTGCAGGCAGAGTGTTATAGAGCAGGAGGAGCTGAGCAGATAATATATAAAGAGAACCTGTCACCATGTAATCTGCAGGCAGAGTGTTATAGAGCAGGAGGAGCTGAGCAGATAATATATAAAGAGAACCTGTCACCATGTAATCTGCAGGCAGAGTGTTATAGAGCAGGAGGAGCTGAGCAGATTATATATAAAGAGAACCTGTCACCATGTAATCTGCAGGCAGTGTGTTATAGAGCAGGAGGAGCTGAGCAGATTATATATAAAGAGAACCTGTCACCATGTAATCTGCAGGCAGAGTGTTATAGAGCAGGAGGAGCTGAGCAGATTATATATACAGAGAACCTGTCACCATGTAATCTGCAGGCAGTGTGTTATAGAGCAGGAGGAGCTGAGCAGATTATATATAAAGAGAACCTGTCACCATGTAATCTGCAGGCAGTGTGTTATAGAGCAGGAGGAGCTGAGCAGATTATATATAAAGAGAACCTGTCACCATGTAATCTGCAGGCAGTGTGTTATAGAGCAGGAGGAGCTGAGCAGATTATATATAAAGAGAACCTGTCACCGTGTAATCTGCAGGGTTATAGAGCAGGAGGAGCTGAGCAGATTATATATAAAGAGAACCTGTCACCGTGTAATCTGCAGGCAGTGTGTTATACAGCAGGAGGAGCTGAGCAGATTATATATAAAGAGAACCTGTCACCATGTAATCTGCAGGCAGTGTGTTATAGAGCAAGAGGAGCTGAGCAGATTATATATAAAGAGAACCTGTCACCATGTAATCTGCAGGCAGCGTGTTATAGAGCAGGAGGAGCTGAGCAGATTATATAATAAAGAGAACCTGTCACCGTGTAATCTGCAGGCAGTGTGTTATAGAGCAGGAGGAGCTGAGCAGATTATATATAAAGAGAACCTGTCACCATGTAATCTGCAGGCAGTGTGTTATAGAGCAAGAGGAGCTGAGCAGATTATATATAAAGAGAACCTGTCACCATGTAATCTGCAGGCAGCGTGTTATAGAGCAGGAGGAGCTGAGCAGATTATATAATAAAGAGAACCTGTCACCGTGTAATCTGCAGGCAGTGTGTTATAGAGCAGGAGGAGCTGAGCAGATTATATATAAAGAGAACCTGTCACCATGTAATCTGCAGGCAGTGTGTTATAGAGCAGGAGGAGCTGAGCAGATTATATATAAAGAGAACCTGTCACCATGTAATCTGCAGGCAGTGTGTTATAGAGCAGGAGGAGCTGAGCAGATTATATATAAAGAGAACCTGTCACCATGTAATCTGCAGGCAGTGTGTTATAGAGCAGGAGGAGCGGAGCAGATTATATATAAAGAGAACCTGTCACCGTGTAATCTGCAGGCAGTGTGTTATAGAGCAGGAGGAGCTGAGCAGATTATATATAAAGAGAACCTGTCACCATGTAATCTGCAGGCAGTGTGTTATAGAGCAGGAGGAGCTGAGCAGATTATATATAAAGAGAACCTGTCACCATGTAATCTGCAGGCAGCGTGTTATAGAGCAGGAGGAGCTGAGCAGATTATATATAAAGAGAACCTGTCACCATGTAATCTGCAGGCAGCGTGTTATAGAGCAGGAGGAGCTGAGCAGATTATATATAAGAGAACCTGTCACCATGTAATCTGCAGGCAGCGTGTTATAGAGCAGGAGGAGCTGAGCAGATTATATATACAGAGAACCTGTCACCGTGTAATCTGCAGGCAGTGTGTTATAGAGCAGGAGGAGCTGAGCAGATTATATATAAAGAGAACCTGTCACCGTGTAATCTGCAGGCAGTGTGTTATAGAGCAGGAGGAGCTGAGCAGATTATATATAAAGAGAACCTGTCACCGTGTAATCTGCAGGCAGTGTGTTATAGAGCAGGAGGAGCTGAGCAGATTATATATAAGAGAACCTGTCACCATGTAATCTGCAGGCAGTGTGTTATAGAGCAGGAGGAGCTGAGCAGATTATATATAAAGAGAACCTGTCACCATGTAATCTGCAGGCAGTGTGTTATAGAGCAGGAGGAGCTGAGCAGATTATATATAAAGAGAACCTGTCACCATGTAATCTGCAGGCAGTGTGTTATAGAGCAGGAGGAGCTGAGCAGATTATATATAAAGAGAACCTGTCACCATGTAATCTGCAGGCAGTGTGTTATAGAGCAGGAGGAGCTGAGCAGATTATATATAAAGAGAACCTGTCACCGTGTAATCTGCAGGGTTATAGAGCAGGAGGAGCTGAGCAGATTATATATAAAGAGAACCTGTCACCGTGTAATCTGCAGGCAGTGTGTTATAGAGCAGGAGGAGCTGAGCAGATTATATATAAAGAGAACCTGTCACCATGTAATCTGCAGGCAGTGTGTTATAGAGCAAGAGGAGCTGAGCAGATTATATATAAAGAGAACCTGTCACCGTGTAATCTGCAGGCAGTGTGTTATAGATCAGGAGGAGCTGAGCAGATTATATATAAAGAGAACCTGTCACCGTGTAATCTGCAGGCAGTGTGTTATAGAGCAGGAGGAGCTGAGCAGATTATATATAAAGAGAACCTGTCACCATGTAATCTGCAGGCAGTGTGTTATAGAGCAGGAGGAGCTGAGCAGATTATATATAAAGAGAACCTGTCACCATGTAATCTGCAGGCAGTATGTTATAGAGCAGGAGGAGCTGAGCAGATTATATATAAAGAGAACCTGTCACCATGTAATCTGCAGGCAGTGTGTTATAGAGCAGGAGGAGCTGAGCAGATTATATATAAAGAGAACCTGTCACCATGTAATCTGCAGGCAGTGTGTTATAGAGCAGGAGGAGCTGAGCAGATTATATATAAAGAGAACCTGTCACCATGTAATCTGCAGGGCAGTGTTGTATAGAGCAAGAGGAGCTGAGCAGATTATATATAAAGAAACCTGTCACCATGTTAATCTGCAGGACAGCGTTTTCCATAGAGCAGAAGGAGCTGAGGCAGAATTATATATAAAGAGAACCTGTCACCCGTGAATCTGCAGGCAGCGTGTTATATGAGCAGGAGGAGCTGCAGCAGATTATATATACAGAGGAACCTGTCACCGCTGTAATCTGCAGGCAGTGTGTTATAGAGGCAGGAGGAGCCTGAGCAGATTATATATAAAGAGGAACCTGTGCACCATGTAATCTGCAGGCAGATGTGTTATAGAGCAGGGGAGCTGAGCAGAATTATATATAAAGATAACCTGTCACCGTGTAATCTGCAGGCAGTGTGTGTATAGAGCAGGAGGAGCTGAGCAATATTATATATATAAGGAAAGAGACCTGTCACCATGGTAATCTGGAGGCAGTGTGTTATAGAGCAGGAGGAGCTGAGCAGTATACTATAAAAGAGAACCTGTCACCATTGTAATCTGCAAGGCAGTGTGTTTTAGAGGCAGGATGGAGTTCTGAGCAGATTATATATAAAGAGAACCTGTCACCATGTAATCTGAGGCAGTGTGTTATATGAGGCAGGAGGAGTGAGCAGATTTATATATAAAGAGAACCTGTCACCATGTAATCTGCAGGGCAGTGTGTTATAGAGCAGGAGGAGCTGAGCAGATTATATATAAAGAGAACCTGTCACCATGTATTCTGCAGGCAGGTGTGTTATAGAGCAGGAGGAGCTGAGCAGATTATATATAAAGAGAACCTGTCACCGTGTAATCTGCAGGCAGTGTGTTATAGAGCAGGAGGGAGCTGAGCAGATTATATATAAAGAGAACCTGTCACCATGTATTCTGCAGGCAGTGTGTTATAGAGCAGGAGGAGCTGAGCAGATTATATATAAAGAGAACCTGTCACCGGTGTAATCTGCAGGCAGTTGTGTATAGAGCAGGAGGAGCTGAGCAGATTATATATAAAGAAACCTGTCACCATGTAATCTGCAGGCAGCAGTGTTATAGAGCAGGAGGAGCTGAGCAGATTATATATAAAGCAGAACCTGTCACCATGTATTCTGCAGGCAGTGTGTTATAGAGCAGGAGGAGCTGAGCAGATTATATATAAAGAGAACCTGTCACCGTGTATATCTGCAGGCAGCAGTGTGTTATAGAGCAGGAGGAGCTGAGCAGATTATATATAAAGAGAACCTGTCACCATGTAATCTGCAGGCAGTGTGTTATAGAGCAGGAGGAGCTGAGCAGATTATATATAAAGAGAACCTGTCACCATGTATTCTGCAGGCAGTGTGTTATAGAGCAGGAGGAGCTGAGCAGATTATATATAAAGAGAACCTGTCACCATGTAATCTGCAGGCAGTGTGTTATAGAGCAGGAGGAGCTGAGCAGATTATATATAAAGAGAACCTGTCACCATGTAATCTGCAGGCAGAGTGTTATAGAGCAGGAGGAGCGGAGCAATTTGATAAGTGTTTTTATGGAAAAAAAATTCAGTAAAACTTGTATTTTATACCTTTAAATCCCTGCTCATTTGGGGTTTTGAAGTCAAAGAGGAGGTCCTATCAGTGACTAACAGTTATTTGTGTATATACAGCCATAGAGTAAAGGCTGTCAGTCTCCGATAGGACTTGACTTCAAAATCCCAAATAAGCAGGGATTTACGGTAAATGTATAAAATACAAGTTTTACAGAATATTTTATTAAAAAAACCAATCTGCTCGGTTTCTCCTGCTGCCTGAAGATTATTTAGCTTTGTGAAAGGTACCCTTTAAATTTTAAATGTTACATTATTACATCATCATGAGTAACAGTTTAAGGCTGAAAAAAGCCCTCTGTCAATCCAGTTATCCTGCAAATTGATCCACAGGAAGGAGAAAAAAAAAAAACTAACAAAACCCCCCCAAAAAAAACCCTGTGAGGTAGAAGCCAATTTTACTCATTTTAGAGGAAAAATTCCTTCCTGGCTCCAATCAGGCATCAGAATAACGCCCTGGATCAACGACCCCTCTCTAGTAACTATAACCTGTAATATTATTACCTCCAGAAATACATCCAGGAACCTCCTGATCTCTTATAGTGAACTTATCATCACCACCTCCTCAGGGAGAGAGTTCTATAGTGTCACTGCTCTTACCGTAAAGAGTCCATAGTGTCACTGCTCTTACCGTAAAGAGTCCATAGTGTCACTGCTCTTACCGTAAAGAGTCCATAGTGTCACTGCTCTTACCGTAAAGAGTCCATAGTCTCACTGCTCTTACCGTAGAGTCCATAGTCTCACTGCTCTTACCGTAAAGAGTCCATAGTCTCACTGCTCTTACCGTAAAGAGTCCATAGTCTCACTGCTCTTACCGTAAAGAGTCCATAGTCTCACTGCTCTTACCGTAAAGAGTCCATAGTCTCACTGCTCTTACCGTAAAGAGTCCATAGTCTCACTGCTCTTACAGTAAAGAGTCCATAGTCTCACTGCTCTTACAGTAAAGAGTCCATAGTCTCACTGCTCTTACAGTAAAGAGTCCATAGTCTCACTGCTCTTACAGTAAAGAGTCCATAGTCTCACTGCTCTTACAGTAAAGAGTCCATAGTCTCACTGCTCTTACAGTAAAGACTCCATAGGCTGACTGCTCTTACAGTAAAGACTCCATAGTCTCACTGCTCTTACCGTAAAGAGTCCATAGTCTCACTGCTCTTACAGTAAAGAGTCCATAGTCTCACTGCTCTTACAGTAAAGAGTCCATAGTCTCACTGCTCTTACAGTAAAGAGTCCATAGTCTCACTGCTCTTACAGTAAAGAGTCCATAGTCTCACTGCTCTTACAGTAAAGAGTCCATAGTCTCACTGCTCTTACAGTAAAGAGTCCATAGTCTCACTGCTCTTACAGTAATGCGTCCATAGCGTCACTGCTCTGGGGGCTGATATTAAGCTGAAAGGCAGGATCTGGAACTGGATGTGAGTTATCTTCTCTCCCATCTGGATCGCAAATCTCAGATACTTGTGGCGACTGCTGCATACTGGGATGTAATAATACACATCTGAGAGATCCAACGTTGCCATATAAAAGTCTCCCCCTAAGAGATTTATTGTGGATTTTACGTTTGTATTGTATGTGCCTGTATAGACCTCTCAGATTTATAATCGATCTGTGAGAGCCGTTTGGCTTTTTTTATCAAGAAGATTTGGAAATCGAGTACTCTTCCTCCTTCCCCTGTAGGGACTGGAGCAATAGCTTCTTTTTGGAGATGGACATTCAGCTGTCCTAACAAGGCCAACTGATCTTTCCCTTTTAGTTCCCAGTTTACCAAAAAACACTTGGTGGGGGGGGGGGGGAATTCCAGTTTTATCCCCGATTCTATCACATCTAGGATGCAAGGGGCAGAGGAGATTTTTTCCCAGGAGGGAAGGAAGTTTTTTAGTCTCCTTCCCACCGGACTTCTGGCGTCATTGGCTATTTGGTGAGAAATTCCCTGGGTTAAAAGGGACCCCCTGCCTCTTCCTCTGCTTGTTCGCCACTTTGCTGAAAAAAAAAAAAAAAAAAAAACCTTTTTTCTGGCCCTATCTACCTCTTTTTGAAGGCCCAAAATTACGTCTCTGTTGAAAGAATTTTGAATCTGAGGGGAAACCTTTTTTCCTGTCAGTAGCTTTTTTCTAAATATCGTCTAAAATTGAACCGAAAAGTCCACTTCCCTCACAAGGGATACCACACAAATTATTTTTTTTCGAAGCTGCGCCCCAGACAATGACATTAACCACACTGCTCTTCTAGCGGCATTACAAAGAGCTGCAGACCTTGCAGCCAGTTTTACTGTGTCAGCAGAGGCATCCGGCAAGAAATTAGCTGCCTGTTCTAACATAGGCAAGGAAGCAACAATATCTTCGTTCCTGCCACTAAATGTTCCTCCATCTGACTAATCCAAATAGAACGTGCAGTATAGGTGGCTGCTACTCGGTCTAAATATGGCCGTCGAACTTCTCAAGATCTTTTTAACAGGACTTCATTTTTCTTGTCCATAGGATCTCTGAGAAGACAGACATCCTCAAAGGGGAGAGCAGATTTTCTTTTGTTATTTTTGCAACGGGAGCATCCACTTTTGGGCACTTCTCCCAGAGTGGCATCTTCCTCTGAGAAGGGACACTTTCTCTTGAGATTTCTGGAGACAGCTGTTTTTTTCTCTGGGTCCGCCCATTCCTTCTTTATAAGTTTTGTAATATTACAATGGATGGGGAAGACTCTCTTTTCCCCCAATCCTTTAAACATAAGGTGAACTGATTTTGGCTGCTTGGAATCCGCAATGTTTAAGGTCGTTCTGATAGTTTTGTTTTTAAACATTTATTTTATTTTATAGTTTTCTCCCAAAGTACAAATAAAATTACAGAAAAATATCTTTGTTCTTACATAGAAATAACATTACATCCAGTATTTCTTTAATATAGTAAATTCCTCAGTCTAGATTCATATCTGAACCCCTCCCTACCCAGAAAAAACCCACCCCATCTAAATAAACCTTTTGCAGCCTCTCCTATCCCTCAACTCTCTTTATTTCTGAATCTCTTGATGTTGAACCTATAAAATGTTCTTACAAGACTTTCAATTTCCCTAGGGTGCCTTTTATATCCTCCATCAGATACCAGGATATCATTTTAAAGCAGGGGCGGACTGGGAACTTAAAGTGGCCCTGGAAAAATTACTAAAAGTGGCCCCTTTTTGTAGTCTGGTCCAAACTGATGGAAGGCAGGGCCAGCAATACCACATTGTGGCACATTACACCGCCCCAACAGAGCCATATACCACAGGCCATCACAAAATACTGCCAGCAGCACAAAATACATCCCCAAAAACTTACACTGGCCGGCTGTGAGGAGGGCCCAGGCGGCCCCCTGGGCATCGGCCCACCGGGAAACTTCCCTGTAAGGTCTATGGCCAATCCGCCCCTGTTTTAATGGGATCCATTATTTTCTGGAAATCTGATGTTGGAGTATACTTTAGGATATATTGCTTCCAGGTATAAAACAGTTTCGTCCCCAAGATCTCAGGTTGTTTGAGAGACTCCAAGTAGAAACCATTATTGAGTTGGGTCACTATTTCACTCATAGTAGGAATGGTAGACTTCAACCAGTGGTTCAATAGACACTGTTTTGCCACCATTAGAAGTCTATGTCCTCTAGAGTGAAGGGCTCTGCCTCTGTCAGCACCTGCGTCACCGCTCCCCGTAGTATCTTCTGCATGTAAAATGACGGTGACACAGACCCCTGGAATCTGCTATTATTCAGTACCCATCCCACCTGCTTCCAGAAAGCGCTCAATTCAGAACATTCCCAGACACCGTGCCCGAGATCAGCACGTAGGTTTGCACATCTAGGACATGCTGTAAGTCAGCTGGAGTGATGGGAAGATCAAAAGCATAGACAGCATGGTGCAATATCTTCACATGCGTTTCCCTCCATGTCTCATTTATCACTGCACTATGAAGTCCATTAAGACCCCTAGTAACTATGGGAAGAATCTGCTTAAAGGGGTTCTCCGGGAATTAAGAAAATGAAAATACTTAAAATATTACTTCATTATAAATATTTTCCCAAATACTTTATATTATTTATAAAGGCTCCTTTTGTCTGGGGAGCAATCATTAGGAGAAACAAAATGGCCGCCGTCCTGTTAGCGCACACAAAACCTGTCCTAATCACACAGCAGGACAAGTTACTTAACAGCACTGAGGTAAAGAGCTGCCTCATCATCCTCTCTGCTTGTCAGGGATTATATTTCTGAATACAGATCTTTAGTAAAATCTCTGTAGTAATGGAGGTCATGAGCAGATGTGGCTAATAAGCAGCAGTACTTGTCTGCAGTCTCCATTACCACAGTCTGTCCTGTCCGTCCTCTCTGTACTTCATGTCTCCTCCTGAACTCCATTCCCACAAAGATTCGGCTAAATATCATATTAAACTGTATTCAGGATCATAATCCCTGACAAGCAGAGCAGAGAGGAGGATGAGGCAGCTCTTTACCTCAGTGTTGTGAAGTAACTTGTCCTGCTGTGATTAGGATGGGTTCTGTGTGTACTAATAGGATGGCGGCCATTTTGTTTCTCCTAATGATTGCTCCCCAGAAAAAACGAGCCATTATAACTAATGAAAGGTATTTGGGAATATATTTATAATAAAGTAAAATTTTACGTATTTTCATTTTCTTCATTCCCGGAGAACCCCTTTAATTCCAAACAGCTGTCCCCATTTTTTTAAAAATGAGTTTAGGATACTTGGTTCGCAATCGATCTCTCAACAATAGATATAGTCCAGAGATGGATGGTCTACCAGTATATTTAAGAAACGTGTCAAATTCATTGGTAGTCCATTCCCGGGATACATCCCGAACAAGACCTCTTACATGTTTGATTTGTAAATAAGAAAAGAAGCTTGGACCCCTCAATTTACACTTCTCCTCTAATTCAGATAAAGATAGCCATGTGCGTTCTCCCCCATGAAATCCATCTTTCATCTGTCCGACTCCCCTTCTGCTCCACTGATGAAAGATCTTGCTGTCTATTCCCGGTTGGAATGAAGAGTTATCAATGAGGGGTAAATGTTTAGAGAATTGGTATGGTACGTGGAACCCTCAGCACCTTCCATGCCACAATGGTATCTCTAAGAACCAAAGGCTGTTTCAGATGGGGAGGTGTATTGGAAAGTTTATTATGGCCTTGCCAGTTGCCTTTCTAGACCAATGTTGGAGTAATAGGAAGAGTTGTTAATCCAATCAAGGATATGGCGCCATGTTAGGTTATAACCTCTCAGATAAGGGAAATTTAACCCCTCTCTAGTCATCTTCAGCTTTTCTATGGATATCCTTGCTCTTTTTCCCCTCCAAATAAACTGGAAAAATCTACTTTCCAACTGCTGAATATCTGAGTGTCGTAGGGGGTATAACAATCGTGATACACTCATCATTTTAATTAGATGACATCTCCCTGCCAGAAAGAGGGTCTCTTCCTATCTTAATACTTAAATAGGTGATGTGGGCTTTAACTTGTGCACCAGGAACCGTAGGCTTCACAGTAGGTGATCGATTGCCCTTTGGACACAAAGCTCACATTTGGATATATTTACACGATATCCTGAATACTTTCCAAAGTCATACAGGGCCTCAAATATGTTATCCATGTGTTCCTGGGGTTTAGCCAAGAATTACACCACATCATCTGCAAACAAAGCTATTTTCAGTTGTTGTTTCCCTACTTCTATACCCTCAAACAGGTTGGACTGGTTAAGATGTCTAGCTAGCGGCTCTAGGGCCAAGTTGAATAGTAGGGGTGATAGAGGACATCCCTGTCTTATTCCGTTTTGGAGCAAGAAAGGGGAAGAAAGGAAACCCGGGGTGTATATCCGTGCCCGTGGGTTGCTATACAATTTGGACAGGAATACTCTAAATGTTCCCTCAAACCCCAATCCGGTCGAGCACCGCCTCCAGCCACCTCCATCTCACGTTGACAAAGGCTTTCTCTGCATCCGTGAGCAGAGCAGGCGTCTCACCTGCCTTTGGGAGAAGATGTACCCGCTCTAAGACTGTTAGGACAGTTCTAATATTAGTCACTGCTGACCGCCCTTTCTTTAACAAAACCTGACTGCTCTGAGGCCATCAGTGAAGGAAGAAGCACAGCTAGCCCATCAGACAAAATTTTGGATACTATTTTGGTATTTACATTAATAAGCGATATGGGCCTATAAGAACCTGGCTGAAAAGGGTCTTTCCCTGGCTTGGGAAGCAATTTGATGTGTGATGTGCTTTCTTTATCAGGTCTTGAGTTTCCCTTGAGGACATCATTGAACCATTTTAATAATATGGGCGTGACCCGTGTTATTAGAGATTTGTAAATCTCCGGGAAAACCATCAGGTCCCGGAGCTTTTGAGGTCCCAGGCTGTTTAATGGCAGTTTGTATTTCTTCTGCTGAAATATCTGCATTTAGAGATTGGAGTTGTTCATTCGTTACTTGGAAGAGCTACATGTTCCAAGAGTGTATCTGCCAAATCTATGGGAGCACTGTCCCTATAAAGGGCCTCGTAGTAAGATCCTAGTAGAGAATTGATCTCTGCAGGATTAGTGACTAGTTTACCACCAGGTCCTGAGAGACCAGAAACACAATGGGGTTGCCTTTGACCTTTTGCCAGGTTCGCTAGTAGATGACCTGATTTGTTACCGAACTTATGTAATTTCACCTCAAAGAGCGTATGACTCAATGACTCTTGTTCCTTCACCCACTGTTCAAATACCCGGCGCGCTTCTATCCAACTCTGTTTATGTATGTCAGTGGGGGAGTCTGTAAATTGTATATACGCTTGTCTAACTTTGACTCGCCTGATCTAAATGGGCCAACGTTTGTTTCTTCAAGCCGAAGACATAACTTATTATCCTGCCTCTCATAACTACTTTCGAGGCATTTCCAAATAATTACAAATTATTACTGTAATACTCCTCTCACCATCCCTCTAGTTTACTCACAAAGTCAGCGTTAGATATCAGCTGTGTGGGAAATCTCCATAGGTAATCCGGGCCTCTAGGATAAGTAGCAGGACTGGGGCGTGATCTGAGACTAGATCCCCCATTTCTTTTCTTTTTTTTCAAATAAAGTGTTTTATTTTATTTTCAAATAAAGAAATACAGACTCAGTGCAACCGAGTATAAAACATGAATAAAAGAGTTCGAACAAGCAAACGTTGGTCTACATTGTGTCATTACAGATATGTTAATAAGAGTTCAAGGCAGGCAATGGAAAGCGATCGAGCCAGGGTTTCCAACATGAGGCAAAAGAGGACAACCTATTATTGCGAAAAGCTATGATTCTTTCATATATGCAATGAGTTAAAATCATATTTTCTAGTTCTATTAATGATGGAGGTTCGGTAGATTTCTATTTCCGTGCTATCAACAGCTTAGCAGCTAATAGTACATGGCAAATCAGTTTTCTTTGTGAAGTAGGGAATTGGTTAATCCCCAGAGATAACAAAGCCAAGCTAACTGTCAAATGAAAGGGACTATCAAATATATTACTTATGAGGTTCTCCACCTTTGTCCAAAATCCCTTAAGTGCGGGACAAGTCCAGAAAATATGCATCAACTCCCCTCTATATTGAGAACATCTCCAGCAATGAATATCTACCCCAGGGAATATCTGGGACAATTTTACTGGAGTATAGTACCACCCAGGGGCGTAGCTAAAGGCTCATGGGCCCTGGTGCAAGAGTTCAGCTTGGGCCCCCCTTCCTTTAGTGCTTTGTGTATCTTCTTATGCGGCACAAGGGTCTTTGGGCCCCCTCAGGCTCCTGGGCCCGGTAGCGACTGCTACCTCTGCACCCTCTACAGCTACGCCCCTGGTACCACCTAACCAGGATCTTATGATACACCTCTAATAGATTTGAGCAGGAGGTAGATTGCATGGTGATGTGAATCGCTTTTTGCCAGTCGTTAGTAGGGAAGGAATTTTGTAGATCTAATTCCCAATTAAGTATATGTGACTTTTTTACTAGAAGCCTATCACTAAGGAAAGTAGTATATATTTGTCTGGAAGGGATATCCGCATGACCGGACTGCACTGTTAAAAGGTTATATAAAGATAGAGAGATTGGACAATGTGATAGAGGTCTCTTTTTCAAATATCCCCAAATTCTGATATGATCAAAGTACTTAGCCGAGGGTACATTAAACAGCTGTTGTAATGTCGCGAACGGGCGTAGAGACTGCTGGTCATATAAATCAGATATATTCAATATCCCCTTATCTTAACCTCCTTCCAAACTTGAACAGAAACATTAAGTGAGAGATTATCTGGTAAAAGGTAATTCCTGAATAACAGAACGTGCTAAAAGTAATGCTTTAAGGGATGTCCCACAATTTAGGCAAGTTTCTATATTAGACCAACTCATAGCACTCTCTTGTTGCCACCAACATTTCAGTTGCTTAAGTACCATCATGTTATAATAGTGGTTGAGATTAGGAATACCCATACCCCCATGTTTCCTATGAGAATACAATATAGAAGCTGCTACTCTAGGCTTAGCACCTTTCCAAATAAAGGACAGCATTTGTCTATGAAACCTTAATACAGTGGACCTTGACAGAGGAATAGTTAGTGTACGAAAATAGTAGAGAATTTTTGGTAAAATCATCATCTTATAAATAACTATGCGACCCAACCAAGTAAGGTCAACCTGGGAATACTTTAACAAATCATTTTGTAGATTTGTAAATAGGAGGTCATAATTACAGGCTTGTAGATTAGAAAGTGGAAAGGTTAATTGAATACCCAAATAGGTTATGGAGGAGGTGGACCACTGAAAGGGAAATTCCCCGCAAATAGCAGATTTTAGAGAAGCCGGCACTAGTACTGGTAACATTTGCGACTTTGCCTCATTAATCTTATAGTATGACGCAGCCCCAAATGCAGAGATAAGTTAGTTTCGAAGCCTCTCTCAGAGAAGTTAAGGGATCCGTCAATGCTAACATCACATCATCCGCAAATAATCCTATTTTATGCTGTCTCCCTTCTGCCGGAATGCCTTTTCTGCAAATGGTTCCATAACCATTAGAAATAAAAATGGGGACAATGGGCATCCCTGCCGTGTGCCATTGGTTATATGGAATGAATTTGAAAGAGTGCCATTAATTAATACTTTTGCTGAGGGCATGGAATATAGGGCTTGAATAGCTTGCAAAATAGGGCCACTAAAACCAAATTTTTCCAAAACCTGAAATGCAAATCCCCAATGAATCCTATCAAAAGCCTTCTCTGCGTCTTCCCTTCGTAAAGCCAACTTGATCACTATGTATTAAAGTTGGGAGTATGCCTGACAGTCTCTGAGAGATCAATTTAGAGTACAATTTAACGTCACAATTAAGTAAGGAAATAGGCCTAAAATTAGCTGGGGTGTTGGGCGGTTTCCCAGGTTTAGGAATCGTGACAATCGTAGCCTGAAGCATTTCAGGAGGGAACAGTTTACCTTGCATTGCTGCTTTAAATATTTTTGCTAAATAAGGGGCCAAAATAGGGGCAAACAACTGGTAATATTCTTTGGAATAACCGTCAGGGCCCGGTGCCTTATTACGTTTTAATGCTTTGATAGTTTTTAGGATTTCTTGCTCCGTAATAGGAGAGCTAAGATCCACCAATTGTTCATTGGATAATTGAGGGAGGTCTACAGAATTGATATCCTGTTGAGTAGGTTGATGAGTCGAAGCATCATCTCGCAGATTATATAAAGAGGCATAAAATTTGCTAAAGGCATCCGCAATCTGAGGGGTGAGACAATTTAGTGCTACCATCCGAGGCAATAATATAGGGGACTTTTGTTTTTTGAAGAAGTGGCTTGACTTTCCTAGCCATCAGCCTACTTGGTTTATTATAAGACTTATAGTAGGATGTCTTTAATGAAGTCAAATATCTATCAAAACTCATCTGTAAGATAGAATGAACTTCATGTCTTAGGGACATCAAAGTCCTATGTTTGACTAAAGAAGGGTCTTGGCGTAACTCAGATTCAACCCTTTCAATGTTGGAAAGCGCTGTGTTTAAACGCGCCTCCTTCATCTTCTTGAAATGAGAGCATTGTTTGATAAGGACACCTCTAACAGTGGCCTTATGCGCCTGCCATAAAACAAAAGAGTCAATATCCTCAATATCATTAAAAGTGAAATATTCAGATATTTGTTGGGATACCTGTTCCTTGTATAGTGGATGGCGCATCAAGTAGGTGTTATTTGACCAATTCCTATGGGATAAAGTAGGAGATGATAACTCAATGGAACAGAAAGCCCGGGCATGGTCTGACCAGGAAGCAACTCCAATTGACGCTTCTCTTGCCATTGCTAACATTGTCCTGTCAACAAGATGTAAATCTATACGTGAAAAGGATCTATGGCAGGGGGAATAAAACGTATACTCTCTAAAGGAGGCATTAAGACACCTAAACGAGTCAGTCATACAAATTGTGCACCCTCAACCATTTGTTAAGTATGGGAGGCTGGGATCTACCTTTTCCCGTGGAATCAAGGTCTCTGTCAGGGATAATATTGCAATCCCCACATAGTAGCAAAGGGCCCCGCTGTATGCGTTGGAGCTTTTTCAAAACTTTATTAAGAAACCAAACATGAGACTTATTAGGGGCATAAACATTAACCAGAGTAAAAGTGGTAGATTCCACTGTAATAACCATAATCATGTATCTACCTCCTTCGTCAAGTAACATGTGTTCATGTCACTAAGTGCCACAGCAACCCCAGCCTTTTTCTTTGCCGAGTTTGCCAAAAATATCTGGGAAAACCCTCGGTTAGAAAAGGCAGGATGTTTATTTTTAACAAAATGCGTCTCTTGTATACATACTATATCAGCCCTAGAGGATTTGGCCTCTTTCCACAGCGATGTTCACTTGTATGGAGAATTTAAACCCTTGGCATTAAGAAACATAATTTTAACCGCCATTAAAAAGTATAAAAAACTGCGGACCCCTAAACAGAGGGTAATGTAGCTTCCACAGACCATAATACTGCCTGGAACTTTTTGACTGTGCAGACCATGAAAAAGAGAAGTAACAGATCATCATTAGGAACAAAACAGACGGAATAAAGTCTCCGCTGAATGAAAAGGATATAAAGGAACAAACAGCTCCAATGTCCCAACAACTGTGAGGGGGTCAAAGTTCAAGCCGAAAGTTCTGTACCCTAGGAACCTCACATCGTAAAGAAGTGGAATCGGGAAAATTCAGATGATGATAGCATCAGTTTCCTGCAGCGGACCAATCTCGAGAAACGCGACTTGGGATTCCTCTGGCCGGTGGAGAGCTAGATGGGGAACCCTCCAGGTTCCAAGAGCGAAGAAGAGAATCACCATCTTCCAGCTTCGTTAAGACATGCAATTTTCCATTCCTATGGATTAAAAGCTTGATAGGGAATCCCCATCGATAGGGTATTTTGGATTCTCTTAAAGCAGTAGTAAACGTGGAGAATCTTTTCCTTGCTTGAAGAGTAGCTTGAGATAGATCGGAGTAGATTTGAATCTTGTGAAATGGTCTAGGTAGACCCTTGTGCTTTCGAACCGCTGACAGTAACGCCTCTTTCACATGATAAAAATGAATCCGTGCAATCACATCTTTAGGCACGGATTCAGGGATGTGTTTCGGTTTTGGAAGACGATGAGCTCTGTCAATAAGCAAGAGCTGAGAATCCACATCAGGGAGCGCTGATTTCATCAGATCTTGAATGAATGGAATCAGGTCCACCGAAGCTATAGAATCTGGAACTCCCCTGAATTTTAGGTTGTTGCGCCTGCTTCTATCCTCCAGATCTGCCATTTTTGCCTTTACAGCCTTCACCTCATCTTCAAGGGAATAGTGAGCAACAATTAGCTCATTGTGTGAATTTGTTAGCTCGCCCATTTTATTCTCAATATGATCAACTCTGGCACCAATATCATCTATGGAGGATGTGATAGTAGCAGCCATCTGTTTCATATGAGACGTCAGAGAGCGATGCAGCATAGGCATCATAGACTTAAGCACATCTTTAGATGCTGTTTGATCAGTGGTTGGAAAGTCCTTTAAGGGATCATTGATGTCATCTTGTTCCCTTGCTGGAACATTAGGAGTAGATGCACCTTGATTTGAAGAATCCCCTGGTGTATTAGAGCCAGGGGAAATGGGTGTATGCTCCTTTAAATGCTTGCCACTAACCCCTTCTTCATCATCATGAGAGGGGGAAATAAGAGAGGGGCTCCTGGCAGGGCTTAGGTTAGGGGGTGAGGTGGGGCTAGATGTAAGAACCCCCCTAGTAGCAGCAGAAGACCCCCCCCTGTGAAAGCGCTGAATAATGGCGCTGATCCTCCCTTTGTGGGAGCGCCATGTTGGCATGGGGGATCTTGTCCCCAGTTATATGGCAGTCCCCCTGCTTCTCTCCCCTGAGGGAGGACTCACCCAGGCTCCCGCTGGTGGCTTCAGGGCTCCGGTGGTATGCCGAAGATTGGCCCCGCTCCGTCTGGCGCGCAGGAGATGTTTCACGCGGTCTCTGCGGGGTAACATTCAGAGCCGCTGCGCCGGAACCAGGCCGCAGCAGTGGTGAAGACGGCCTAGAGTCTGGGGAGGAGAAAAACTCCGTCAGCCGCCGCAATCCTGGTCTGCCAGCCTTCTTTCTTGGCATCATGACAGGAATAGGGTATCGCTGTGTCAGGTGAGCTGGTTTCTGGGCCGATTCCACGCGGTGAAGACGCTGAGCGAGGGTATGGTCACAGGAGCTCAGTTAACCGCCGTCATCACAGTTGGCTGCCGGCCACGCCCCTAGATCCCCCATTTCTGCTTTTTCGACTTTACACTGTAAGGAATAATGGATAAAGATATAATCAATCCTGGACCACGATTGTCTTGCGTGGGAGTAAAAGGTGAAACTCCTATCTTCTGGGTTTAACATACTCCATGGATCTGACAATCCCATAGCATCCAACAAGGGACTCAGAACCTTGTCATGCGATCCGCCGTCTCCTTGTGGGCGGGGGTAGTGTTTTCTATCCTCGCTATGACATATTACAGAGTTAAAGTCTCCTCCCACAATTTTATGGTTCCACGTATCAGTCAGAATGACCCCCCAAGGGCATTACTTCCATTATATACTGAATTCCCTGTACTAGTATAGATATATGTACCCATCTGCCCCGGTCATCTGCTGAGGATCCCAGAAGCCGGTGTTGGAACGGTTTATTTAGCAGAATAATAACTCCTGCTTTCCCTTTTAATTGAGGAGGCCCCCATCACCTGCCGACCCATAGGTTTTTCATTCAAAATCTTCTGATTCTAAATGAGTCTCTTGCAGTAGGGCTATGTCAGGTTGCGGTTTTTTAGATGGCTCAGCACCATCCATCTTTTATTAGGGGATCTTAGCCCTTCAACATTCCATGAAATTATTTTCATAATTCAATATGAAATCAGATAATTGTCAAGTTGAGATTGAGTCATTTTTGTTCTAAAACCCCGGAGAGGCTGCAGATCCCATAAACCAAAACTCCATACTCCCTCCCACCCATCCCCCCCAAACAAAAACCCCCTTGTGGCTACTTTAAACGAGTTTCTCCTCTGCAAAAGTATGAACTTCCTTTTTTCTGGGTTACGTTCCTTCCCCCCTCACTTTATCTTTTCACGGCCCTGAAAAACCATGCGCGATTGGTGTGATCTCTATTCTGTCATCTTAGGCAGAGTTATTTTCTTCGGCTTCACATAAATAAGAACAATGAAATTACCAAACAGTGACAACCTATGTTAACCCTAATCAGGCGCTAATAATCCCCCAACATATGAGCATCACCCCTGTGAAAACAATGCAAATAAGGGTAAATGCTTCAAGAAGGGCGTTATGGAAAGTCAGCGGGCTGTGCTCTGGGCATCGTTTCCCATTCAGACCTGTTAATACTGTCCCGATTCGGCTGTGACCCCATTTGGGGAAGATGACCGTTGTCGGGCTGTGTCGTGGTGTCTCCCGTCTCGATCTTCCTTTCCATGGATGACAAAGTCTTCAGCTGCTGGCGGGTCCTGATAGGTGCTTACTGTGCCATCTTTGTGAATCCCCTTAGATTAGCAGGGTACTGCAGTTGGAATTTTATTTGTTTCTTAAATAGAGCGGAACATACTCTGCTAAATTCCCTCCGTTTTTTTTTTGACACTGAAGACGAGTAGTCTGCAAATAGAAAAATATTTTAATGGAGATCTTCTAATGCGGAATGCTCTTAATATGGCCTCTTTATCATCAAAGTCCAGGTAACGCATGATAACTTGGCCTGGATGCAAATCACCCTGTTGATTCTGAGTTTTGTGGGGTCCCACTCTGTGAGCCCTTTCCACCTTATGGAAACCCTCCAGTCCTAACGCGGATGGGGTTCTGGATCACATATAGCTTTTAAGGCCTGGGGTCTGATGTTCTCTGGGAGGCCTATTAACCGTAAATTGCTCCGTTTGGAACGATTTTCCAGATCCTCCGAAGGTCTCTCGTATAGTATTCTGTGTACAAAGGTCTTGTATACGATAGTCTGCTTTAGCTTCATCCTCTTCCACCGTGGCCACTCTTTGCTCCAGTTCATCAACACGCATGTCATGCTGCGCCACCGCATCATGGAGCTGCTGTAAAGACGCTGACAATGTTTTGGATAGTGTCTCTAATATCTGGGGCCACGTGTTTGGCTACTTCAGTGGCCAATGTTTTATAGTCTATATTGTGTGGTCCTACCATGTCCTCGTTCTGCGATGCTTGATTTGGACTGGGCTCTCTGGTAGCTGCAGGTGAGGCAGAGCAGGAGTCCGCCATCTTGTTCAGCATGGTGTCAGCGGCCGTCTTCTTGTAGTTTAAGATCTTCCGGCTTCCATTCCTAAGAAGATACCGGTCCATGTACCGGGGTGCTCAGGTCTGCAGGTAATTCCACCTGTAAGGTCACCTTCAATAGCGATGATGGCGGAGTGGAGCCTATAAAAGTGAGGTTAGGAAGCTGCGTCACTCCATGGCTCGCATCCCAGCGCCAGAACCTGAAGTCTTCGCTCTGATAGTTTTAAGCAGAGCATCAGTCTCTTCAATGGAACAGAGAGCACAACTCGTCTCATCTTCTGAGCAATCTGACTCTGACGCTTCTGGTCCAGGAGAGCTGGACCAGAAGCACTCCTTGAGATCTCGAGCCCACTGAGAATCTCGCCTTCCTTCCGCTCACGTGACCCGGCATCCTCTCGCGATATTTCGCACAGACGCAGCCCGGGGCTTATGCCAAAGAACAGGAAGAGCCGCACCACAAGCCCTGCGTTCTCTGCCCAGCAATCCTCACAGAAGGGAGGGCAACAGTCTGGGCGCAAATAGAAGGTTCCGAAAGGCACAGAGCTCCGGAGATCTCCACACCATCCCAGAGGGACAGGAAACAACTGGAGCAGGTACGGGGAGGGGGCTAAAGATCTCCACGTTGTTTCCTGTCCCTAGGGAGGCGGGCTTTTCTCCTAGTAGTCCGTGCCGCTGTGGAGGCCTCTGGAAAATAGTTGCATCGAGGAGTTGGCGACCTTTGGGAATGTGTAGAAATGCAGAGTCACACAATTATAATAAACGTAGTAAAGTCTGTGTTCAGGATATTCTGATTGCACATTGTTCCCGTCCATAATAACGGCAATAAAGGCTTTCAAACCCCATTACCTCAGTACTAAAACCAACAGATATGGAAGAGGTTGTGCAGGGCTCATAAGACCCACCATGAATATTCAGACCCCACTATCTCATTTCTAAATCCTAATCAGGGGTCAGAGAACGCAGCACACACACACCCACCCCTGTGCCACACACCCACCCACCTGTGCCACACGCCTCACACACACCCCCGTGCCCCATGCCACACACACCCCCGTGCCACACACACACCCGTGCCACACATCACACACACCCACCCGTGCCACACATCACACACACCCACCCGTGCCACACATCACACACGTGTGCCACACATCACCCACCCCCGTGCCACACATCACACCACACCCCCCCGTGCCACACATCACACCCACCCCCCGTGCCACACATCACACCCACCCCCCGTCCCACACATCACACCACCCGCCACGTGCCACACATCACACCCCACCCCGTGCCACCACATCACACCCACCCCCCGTGGCCAACACATCACACCCACCCCCCGTGCCACACATCACACCCACCCCCCGTGCCACACATCACACACCCCCCCCCGTGCACCACACACACACCCCCCCGTGCCACACATCACACCCACCCACCCCGTGCCACACATCACACCCACCCCCGTGCCACAACATCACACCCACCCCCCCCGTGCCACACATCACACCACCCCCCGTGCCACACATCACACCACCCCCCGTTGCCACACATCACACCCACCCCCCGTGCCACACATCACACCCACCCCCCCGTGCCACACATCACACCCCCCCCCGTGCCACACATCACCACCCCCCCCGTGCCACACATCACACACCCCCCGTGCCCACATCACACCCACCCCCGTGCCACACACACACCCACCCCCGTGCCACACATCACACCCCCGTGCCAACACACACCCCCCCGTGCCACACACACACCCCCCCCCTTGCCACACATCACACACACACCCCCTGTGCCACACATCACACACACACCGATGGAAAGACTCTCTGACATTTATTTACTCTTAGCAGGGGCACTTTGGGTCCAAAAGCTGCAGATTTTAGGGCCTTAGACAATTCAGTGCTGCCACTCATTGTCTGGTTCCTCGGTCATGTTCTGCACTCTGTTCTGTATGAACCATCCATTCAGGTACTGAGTGGGCATTAGTACTCACACAGTGGAGATGAGGTGGAGGATGAGGTACTCGGCTGCAAGGCTGTCCCCCAACAGCGCATGCGTAAGAAATCCCAACAGTTCTGCTCTCACAGATGACAGTTCGGACATGAAGCTGGATACACCTGAGAATGGAGAAGGACATGAGAGGTGAGAGGTTACAGGAGGTGCTGGCTGGAGGGTAGGCATCCATTACTTACCCTGCTTGCTTTCCTCCGTCTCACACACAGAGTTTGGGATCAGTGGGTTTGTGTGCAGCAGTTTCTGGATAAATATGGCATGAATTCTGGGCACAAGTGATGTGGGGGGGCTGTGTGCCCGCTGCTCCTCTAAGGTGTCCATACACTCTGCGGGGTCCAGGAGAGATGTTACAGCGTCCCTACAAGAAAGTGAGGATCAGATTCACTTCTGATCCTGACAGAAGACGCTTGTTGAATATGGAGCCCCAGGGGTGGACAGTGGGGTCTGACAGAGCACAAGCTGCTTCACATAACATGAATCTGGAACATGATGTTCACATGTTGTGTGCAGTGATCGGCACTTTATTATTATATATTAAGATTATGCACAATGTTCAGGACACTTACCTGTCTTCATTCAGTGCACTCAGTGCCGGCTCCACAGACAGGATACCATACACCTCCAATACGTCATTGACTTTAAAGCTTTCCCAGTTCTCATACACCTGCCACAGAAAACCCTGTTATAACCCTCTGGTTCAGCAGTTTTGGGGAGTGGCGGTCATTACAACCACTACAGACTCGCATACTTGAGCTGTAATGGCTGAGGTTCACATTCTCCCATAGTTAAGGTATTCCCTTCGAATGAGTGATCAGATAAACCATGTGGAAAAGATCAGCCTGAGACCTGTAAAGGACTGTCAAAGGACAACCCAAGATCTTCAATGACCATACGTGTATGGGCGCCTCCCAGGAGATGTAAGAACTGAAGGTTCAGCATGTGAGCCTTCACCTCATCCCATTATCAGCTCCCAAGAGAGCCCCAAGAGAGGGAAGACACAGAAAAGTCCAGAGGAAGAGAGAAAGAAGACACAGAGGAATCCAGGGAGAGGGTGAGTGAGTGGGTAATGGAACATATAAGGTTATGTTCACCTGATGTATCACAATTTTGAGGGTTTCTGCAAGTTGAACCTTCTACTGAACCCATCAGGACCACCACAGAACCTGGGATTCTGGTACCAGTGCCTTTTTGAAACTACGAGACTCTTGGGCCTACATTTACCGCTACATAGTCTGAAAGTTTCCTGAGCTGCTAGGCCCGCTGGAAGAGGATACCTATTGTGGACTTGTGTCTAGGAGGTGCAGCTCAAATCTGTTTGGGCTCTCCAGCACATCAGGCCTTTATTATATCTCAGAAATACTCCTGCACCCCACCCCCATTATCTGTATATACCACCCTAGTGTGACATTAATCCTTTTAGTGACACGTGCTCTAATTTCCACTGGAGCACTGCTTTTGGACGGTGTCTGCATGTAGTTGCTCCCATATTGGAGAAGAAGTGCATTTTTTCACCGCATTATAGATATCCTCGATACGACCAAAAACAGTTGCTTGTACTATGGTCAAAGTGGGGAAACTATAAGGGGTCTTGCCTCTAAACCCAAAAGAGCACAATCTGAATTGGATATGTTCCGTTCTTACAGATGAAATCTGAGACCCAAAGCTAGGTTTAAACCAGCTCCTTCAGATATTGCTGACAATCCAGATTATCCCTCATCTGATGCCAACAGAAGATAATCTGCTTTAAAGCCAGTAATGCAGGGACAGATATTAAACAAGACATCAGAGAAGTTTGGGGAAGAATGGAGCCCCTTGATGAAACAAGCCTCCCTTGTCTCCTTTGGTGAATCCACCTTCACAGTCTTACACAATTGCCAGTCAGATCTCAATGGATTGTGGTCCTATATTGAAGATAAGGACAATAGGGGATGGAGAAATAACCTGAGGTGAGAATAGTTCCTCGGTCCATCCCTCTCTTCTTATGGAGGCAACATTAAAGCATGCTTAGGCTAGTTTCACACTAACGGCAGCACGGATCCGGTGCTTGAAGGAATACAACCCTAACTCCAGATCCGCACTGCCGCTAGTGTGAGACTAGCCTTAAACAATGGCCCACTCAGACCATTTCAGAGCCCAAAGAGATTTAAAACCTAAGCCTAGGGATAGTGAATCGCCGAGGGATAACACTTGTAAAGTCCTGATCAGCATAGTGAGACGATCCTGAAGTAGGCATCAGAGACATGTCCAGAATTTTCAAAAACCTCCCACGTCACCCTCAACAAGAGGTGAAAATTGAAACCTGTAAAAGATGTCCAAGGAGCTAAAGGCATTCATTACCAATGGCCGATTCCCTCTTTGAGGAGGCCTTCTCTCCTCAAGGCTCTAGTAAAGTTATCCAACACCCAGAAACTATCCTACCTATTTGCAAAGCAACTGGCCTGGCTTCTTGTAACATACCGCCATGGCTACAAATCACCGATTTGGCCGATATTCAGTCCTTACCACCTATTCAAACCTTGAAGATGCATTGAAGTCGCAAACATCTGGCTGCTCCTGAAGATAAGGTATCTGGACCTGGACCTCTGAGTGCTTCAGGTGTACATGGATGTAGACGCGTACAGGTTTGCTTACATGTCTCAGTAATTACTCAGTTATAACTCTTTGATACTTATTTATTTTGTATTTTTACCTCTTCTGCCAGGGAGGGGGATGTGTCTTCCAGCCCAAATCCTTGGCCACTCAGAAGTGGGGAGCAAAATTATTAGAGGAATTCCCTCTATACAGTTTTTTTTTTTTTTTACTTTTGACTAGGAAATGTTTACATAGGGAGGGTTTATACTTTCCACTTTACCCACTGGGTTGAAGTCCACACTTGGAGAACACTATTTTTTAAGGTTCCTGGTCAGCAGGTCAAAAGGTGATTTTGCAGGAACCTTGAATGAAACTGTTCCCATTTTACCACTGGAACGCAAGATGTCATTTTCCCCAGACACATTTCCTGTCTCACCGACACTTCTCAACCTCGACAGCTCCTGCATTTTTAACAAAATCATATCCCTTTTCTCGCCCAGGAGAAAACAGGTCACAGAGTTCTGACAAACTCCTAGAAAACGCACTGGTGACTGGGACAGAAGTTTTATTTCTGCCAATTTACTTCCCACCCCAGAGAGAATTTCTAGGACCTCCTGTATCTGGGCTTTTAGTTCTACTTCTGAATGGCCCACCAGGAGCAGAGGCACCATTATTAGGTTCCATCTTCTGCCATTACTTCTGGGGCTTGAGAACACCCAACAGGGAGCGCTTGGTATTGAAAATGTTGGACTGAGTGTCATGCACAGGGGCGGACTGGGAACCTAAAGTGGCCCTGGAAAAAATCCTAAAAGTGGCCCCGTTTTGTAGTTGGGTGCAAATTGATGGCAGGCAGGCCCACCAATACCATATTGTAGCACATTAAACCACCCCAACAGAGCTAAATACCACAGTCCATCACAAAATACTGCCAGCAGCACAAAATACATCCCCAAAAACTTCCACTGGCCGGCGGTGAGGAGGGCCCAGACCACCCCCTGGGCATCGGCCCACTGGGAAATTTCCCGGTAAGGTCTATGGCCAATCCGCCCCTGGTCATGCGGATTCCTACTCTCAAGAACTTCTGAGATGAGGTGAATTGGTAGGTGATAAGCATCTTTTACTTCTATAGATGTCATCACGCAGTTTTGAAATAGATACTGAGGAGTTAAATTTATGGATTCCATACGGGATTTCTGATAGGACCGGTATTTGTTCAAGAACCAAAACCCTGTGGACAATTAGATTTTTTTATTTCCTGTAACAAGCTGCACATTTTGTTATATCTGTAATTCTGAACCATCTTGGTGGGGGGTCCTTGAAGTCCAGTCTGTATCCTTCCTTTATCATATTTATGACCCAGGGAACATGCAGAGTTTTTTTTCCCAGACCTGAAAGGAGGACACACAGCTTTCTGATAAAATGGATTTAGCCTTTTCCCGCATATACCACGATCTCTCCTAGGCTTATAGAGGACCTCTCCCCTCTCCTGACATGCCTGTTTTAATAGCTTCATGCATTCCCCATGTAATAATTCTAGAACATCTATTCTTATGTCTCTATGTTGTGCCATTCCTTTATTATTTGCACTAGAAGTTGTGAATGAATTGCTATTTGTCTTCAGTAAAGGAACAGAGGGGAGGTGACCAGTTGGGGGTGTGTACCTGCACAGTCTGAACATGGCAGCACTGATTGGCTAGAGTCAGTCTGTGCAGGGACACACCCCCAACTTGTTACCTCCCCTCTGTTCCTTTACTGAAGACAAATAGCAATTCATTCATAACTTCTAGTGCAAATAATAAAGGAATGGTACAACATACAGACATAAGAATAGGTGTTCCAGAATTATTACATGGGGTATGCCTGAAGCTATTAAAACAGGCGTCAGGAGTGGTGAAAGGTCCTCTTTATGGGCGGCTCCCTAGGTAACACTATTAGGACCATGATAAAGTAACAAAATAAATAGGGGCAGACCCCTCTTACCCCACCAGGGGTACCATGCTCAGTTCTTGTGCAGTGTCCTGGCGTCCAGCACGCTGATCTCCTTGTATAATGGCAGTGGAAAGAGGTACATTTAGAAAGGAGAATACTGCGGCAGGCCCACTTCGGCGTTCCACGCTAGAACGCAGGCCAACATCCGGAAACGCACTTTCAGTATGTGACATCCGGGCGAGGCCTGCACCTCCAGCTAGATGCCACACTCAAACTTTTAGGGAAAGTGCAACTGTGGCAATGCCCCAGACCTTCTCCAAGGCTAAAACAGGGACTGCTCCAGACTTGAATCAGCAGCTCCTTGTGGAGTCTTATGCCAACAGATGCCCTGGAGGAGGGGCCCTGCAGCCCCCATAACGATCCATAAAGAGTTCCATCTTCCTGTCCTATAGAATAACTGGAGGAAGGAAGGAGGACGGGCCTTTTAAAACGATCTATGGGTTCCAGTTTCCTGACCTGGAAAAGAGGATCTCTCACAGGTCCTGTCATAGGGCGAAAGGGAAATGAAGTTCTCAGGAAGTGTCCATCTGTAAGAGCCGATGTGTGACCTGAAGGTCATGTCGACACATCCGCACCAATATACTCCGGCACCGGAGACAACAGCTAAAAGCATCAAGTAGTTAGATGATTTACTGACTGTAAAGGCAAGTCCCAGACATAAGACCTCAGCACACATGACAGGAGTCTGTCTGCGTCGGTGACAGAGGGCTCCATTGGGAGGGAAACAAGACAGAAGGGTCCAGAAGGAGGTTGGAACGGAGCAGTCAAAAGGGAAGGAGAGACGACACAGAGAACCACAGAAAACCAGAAAGCGGGAAGGAGAAAGAAGAGCGGAGGTGTGTGGAGGGGGCACACAAGTCTGGGGGCAGTTTCTCGCTCTCTCAAGCGTGTGCTCGGCGGTTATCTCGTGCATATATCTCATGCGTTATTTTATGGTTTCAGGTGGAAGGATTAAGGGTTAACCCAAACAAGCCCCAAGCACAGCCACAAACATATGGACAGCAACCAAGCAAATCCTGTTCTTCCATTTAATATCCTTCATTAAAGAAATAAAGCTAAGACCCTAATCCCAGGGAAAGCTTCCGGTGTACACACCAGCATACGAAGGGTTAGTAAGAATCCCGGTCCCATAAACCCTGCAATAGGGTCCCTAGTCCCTGCCCTAGTCCTACACCTCGGTACCTTCACTAGGCAGGCTGGGCCCATTTCTCCAGGGAGAGGAAAGTACAGGTCCAATGACTGTGAACTTCTCGAGGCCCCGGCCTCCTGCTGCTTTTCCTGATGCTCCATCTCCAGTCTCTTGCATTTATCCTGAACATCACCTGCAACAGCAAAAAGGAAGCAACTTCAAGATGTGAGGAGGTTCTGCAGCAGCTACATAATTGCTTTAATTAATAATCATAGCAAGGGTGATTAAGATTAACAACCGGTGGAATCACTGAGTACATACATTACTTATCCTGTATTATCCTCCAGAGCTGCACTCACTATTCTGCTGGTGCAGTCACTGTGTACATACATTACTTATCCTGTACTGATCCTGAGTTATATCCTGTATTATACTCCAGAGCTGCACTCACTATTCTGCTGGTGCAGTCACTGTGTACATACATTACTTATCCTGTACTGATCCTGAGTTACATCCTGTATTATACTCCAGAGCTGCACTCACTATTCTGCTGGTGCAGTCACTGTGTACATACATTACTTATGCTGTACTGATCCTGAGTTACATCCTGTATTATACTCCAGAGCTGCACTCACTATTCTGCTGGTGCAGTCACTGTGTACATACATTACTTATCCTGTACTGATCCTGAGTTACATCCTGTATTATACTCCAGAGCTGCACTCACTATTCTGCTGGTGCAGTCACTGTGTACATACATTACTTATCCTGTACTGATCCTGAGTTACATCCTGTATTATACTCCAGAGCTGCACTCACTATTCTGCTGGTGCAGTCACTGTGTACATACATTACTTATCCTGTACTGATCCTGAGTTACATCCTGTATTATACTCCAGAGCTGCACTCACTATTCTGCTGGTGCAGTCACTGTGTACATACATTACTTATCCTGTACTGATCCTGAGTTACATCCTGTATTATACTCCAGAGCTGCACTCACTATTCTGCTGGTGCAGTCACTGTGTACATACATTACTTATCCTGTACTGATCCTGAGTTACATCCTGTATTATACTCCAGAGCTGCACTCACTATTCTGCTGGTGCAGTCACTGTGTACATACATTACTTATCCTGTACTGATCCTGAGTCATCCTTATTATACTCCAGAGCTGCACTCACTATTCTGCTGGTGCAGTCACTGTGTACATACATTACTTATGCCTGTACTGATCCTGAGTTACATCCTGTATTATACTCCAGAGCTGCACTCACTATTCTGCTGGTGCAGTCACTGTGTACATACATTACTTATCCTGTACTGATCCTGAGTTACATCCTGTATTATACTCCAGAGCTGCACTCACTATTCTGCTGGTGGCAGTCACTGTGTACATACATTACTTATGCTGTACTGATCCTGAGTTACATCCTGTATTATACTCCAGAGCTGCACTCACTATCTGCTGGTGCAGTCACTGTGTACATACATTACTTATCCTGTACTGATCCTGAGTTACATCCTGTATTATACTCCAGAGCTGCACTCACTATTCCTGCTGGTGCAGTCACTGTGTACATACATTACTTATCCTGTACTGATCCTGAGTTACATCCTGTATTATACTCCAGAGCTGCACTCACTATTCTGCTGGTGCAGTCACTGTGTACATACATTACTTATGCTGTACTGATCCTGAGTTACATCCTGTATTATACTCCAGAGCTGCACTCACTATTCTGCTGGTGCAATCACTGTGCACATACATTATTTATCCTGTACTGATCCTGAGTTACATCCTGTATTATACTCCAGAGCTGCACTCACTATTCTGCTGGTGAAATGAGAGCTGCACCCCACTGAAGAAGGGGTAGATTACCCCGAAACACGTATGGGTATAGAAGTGGCAGCCTCATAGGAAAAGACTACATGTAGACCTCCCAATTTTGGTTTTATAATTCAACTTTGGGCTCTATATCCTTGGATTTATATTTTTGGATTTATTTATTTGGATTCACCTGAACTTAAACCTATACAAGAGCAGTGAATACCATAATATTCCCCATCCGGCAGCCAGCCCAAAAGAATATAGCCGAATACACTACGCTCGGCAAAACTCTCACTGAAGCGCAGCACCCACGTGGGACGCCGAGAAAAGGCGCGATATCAAGACGCGCGCCTCCGGAGGAGACACAAACGGCGCAGGTGGACAGAGCTAAAGAACCCTTTGTATCTGGTAATGTACAAACAAGTCTGTGATACAGACTGATCCATCTACCTGCTATTGTTAATACTAAGGAGCCATATTATTAAGAACACTTCTTTTCTGAATAATTTAAAACATCAAGAACATTTATTTATTTTCCTTCTTTTTTCAGCGACATAAGGACATTAATTACCCACCAGGAATATATTTGGGACATTTGATGCCATACACATTTATATAATACTTCTCTGTCTGGACGGCTGCACAGTAATTACCTCTATTTGTATTTGTTATACTCACCCATGGAAATAAACAACCAGATCTCAGTAGACATAGCGGTGATATAGCCGGATATTTCCAGACTTATTTTATATGTACGGTATATTCATTTTTTTTAAACGTATTCTTTTACTTTTTATTGTCCACCAATATTTTACTCTCATCGTTTATCTACTTCAGTAAACTCGGATGTACACGTTAATATTCAATTCCTAATACAGTGGAGACTTCCTTTACTATTTTGACTCATTTGTGTTATTTGATTCTTTGTCAATTTTAGGACTTGTGTGAAAACCTGATGTAGGTTTAGGTCACAAACTTTAACGCATCACATTAACCTATGATCAGTACAGGATAAGTAATGTATGTACACAGTGACTGCACCAGCAGAATAGTGAGTGCAGCTCTGGAGTATAATACAGGATGTAACTCAGGATCAGTACAGGATAAGTAATGTATGTACACAGTGACTGCACCAGCAGAATAGTGAGTGCAGCTCTGGAGTATAATACAGGATGTAACTCAGGATCAGTACAGGATAAGTAATGTATGTACACAGTGACTGCACCAGCAGAATAGTGAGCGCAGCTCTGGAGTATAATACAGGATGTAACTCAGGATCAGTACAGGATAAGTAATGTATGTACACAGTGACTGCACCAGCAGAATAGTGAGTGCAGCTCTGGAGTATAATACAGGATGTAACTCAGGATCAGTACAGGATAAGTAATGTATGTACACAGTGACTGCACCAGCAGAATAGTGAGTGCAGCTCTGGAGTATAATACAGGATGTAACTCAGGATCAGTACAGGATAAGTAATGTATGTACACAGTGACTGCAGCAGCAGAATAGTGAGTGCAGCTCTGGAGTATAATACAGGATGTAACTCAGGATCAGTACAGGATAAGTAATGTATGTACACAGTGACTGCACCAGCAGAATAGTGAGTGCAGCTCTGGAGTATAATACAGGATGTAACTCAGGATCAGTACAGGATAAGTAATGTATGTACACAGTGACTGCACAGCAGAATAGTGAGTGCAGCTCTGGAGGATAATACAGGATGTAACTCAGGATCAGTACAGGATAAGTAATGTATGTACACAGTGACTGCACCAGCAGAATAGTGAGTGCAGCTCTGGAGATAATACAGGATGTAACTCAGGATCAGTACAGGATAAGTAATGTATGTACACAGTGACTGCACCAGCAGAATAGTGAGTGCAGCTCTGGAGTATAATACAGGATGTAACTCAGGATCAGTACAGGATAAGTAATGTATGTACACAGTGACTGCACCAGCAGAATAGTGAGTGCAGCTCTGGAGTATAATACAGGATGTAACTCAGGATCAGTACAGGATAAGTAATGTATGTACACAGTGACTGCACCAGCAGAATAGTGAGTGCAGCTCTGGAGTATAATACAGGATGTAACTCAGGATCAGTACAGGATAAGTAATGTATGTACACAGTGACTGCACAGCAGAATAGTGAGTGCAGCTCTGGAGTATAATACAGGATGTAACTAAGGATCAGTACAGGATAAGTAATGTATGTACACAGTGACTGCACCAGCAGAATAGTGAGTGCAGCTCTGGAGTATAATACAGAATGTAACTCAGGATCAGTACAGGATAAGTAATGTATGTACACAGTGACTGCACCAGCAGAATAGTGAGTGCAGCTCTGGAGTATAATACAGGATGTAACTCAGGATCAGTACAGGATAAGTAATGTATGTACACAGTGACTCCACCAGCAGAATAGTGAGTGCAGCTCTGGAGTATAATACAGGATGTAACTCAGGATCAGTACAGGATAAGTAATGTATGTACACAGTGACTGCACCAGCAGAATAGTGAGTGCAGCTCTGGAGTATAATACAGGATGTAACTCAGGATCAGTACAGGATAAGTAAGGTATGTACAAAGTGACTGCACCAGCAGAATAGTGAGTGCAGCTCTGGAGTATAATACAGGATGTAACTCAGGATCAGTACAGGATAAGTAATGTATGTACACAGTGACTGCACCAGCAGAATAGTGAGTGCAGCTCTGGAGTATAATACAGGATGTAACTCAGGATCAGTACAGGATAAGTAAGGTATGTACACAGTGACTGCACCAGCAGAATAGTGAGTGCAGCTCTGGAGTATAATACAGGATGTAACTCAGGATCAGTACAGGATAAGTAATGTATGTACATAGTGACTGCACCAGCAGAATAGTGAGTGCAGCTCTGGTTAACAGGTAGCTTATCTGTTTTGCTCCTTCCTCCTCGAGCTATAAGGAAGCTCACCGTTTTCATTGCGTATATCAAGTACACTGTAACCTATGGATTATATATGTCCATTTACAGAGTCGTCATCTGTTACCTGTATTCTGCATGCCGGGGGATCGTGGCAGCTCCTCGTCCTCCTCCAGGCTCCTCTTCAGCCGTTTTGGGACATAAGACGTTGAGGCACATGCCCTGGTCTGGAGAGAGCTGCTATACACGTAAATATATTAAGGAGAATTCCAGAACTTCAGAATGGGATCAGCAGCCTCATCATCAATACTCCAGATTCCATTCCTTACTTACAATGGCCGCTCTAGGGTATAGGACATACGGCACTGGCACTATGCCCTAAAGGGTAATACTGAGGAGCAGCCCCCACCCCCTGTCCCAACATACACAAGCAGAGCAAGGATATCTCCTTCACCCAGGGGGACTCTCCAGGGACTGGGACACAGTAGAACATCTGCCGCTCCAGGGTCACTGTCCGAGAGGAATGGAAATCAACTTCCTGATGTGGCTGCAAGAGAGACATTGGAAGGGGATGGAGCCGACTCCATTAGGGGAGTAGTAGGAGGGTCATGTTGGGGGTAGTAGCACATCATGTGTGAGACATAAGCAGAGTATCAACTCCAGTGATCAGGTCATATTGGGATCGGGGCGTTCCACCTCTCTTCCAGTAAAAACGATGTAAACCCCATTTATTTTATTATGTAAAAACTGCACATCCCCTCAGACGCTTGCACGTTTCGAGCCACAGCAATTTGAGTAAGAGCCCTGGACTGCAGCTGAAAGCGTGTGAGGTTCTGGGGGGACGCAGGGTTCACTGGATTCATTGCCCTTCCATGAATCCTCCACCAGTGAGAGGACTCCTCCAGGAGAATAAATGTCACCCTCCTCTGGCTCTTCCTCCTTTCTGGACCGTCAGCCTGGAGAGTCCAATATCGATCATTGATTGAATGATTGATGGAAGGATTCATCAAAAGGAAATAAATTAGTGTAATCACCCCCATGGGCAGCACTAAAGTGAGACATTCCAGATGATGGGACCATCGCCCGCAGAACCTTCCAGCCAAACACCAAGTCCTGTCTGGAATGAACCATCTTACAGACATGTGAGGGTTTGACCAGGTGGCCGCCTCACAAATCTGCTGTATAGAAGCCCTTTCAGCCCATGCAGTGAGCCCTAAGCTTTACGGGAGGCTCCTTTCTGATCACCTTGAAGACCTCACTTCGTCATCTTGACTTGTTGCTCCGAGACCATTATTTACACGTCACATTTCCTGAATGATTCAGTGGCTTCTGAATATTACAGAATGCAATGTCCAGCCGCTCCGCCAAGTAACTGTGCATCAGAGTTCACCTTGTACTCTGAAGGACCAGGAGCGCTGCTGTGGAGGGAACAGACTTGTGAGTACAGGCGGAGGGACACAGCGGAGACTTATCTCATCATCTGCACATAATATCCAGCTTCACAGGGCTGACACCAGCAGAGCTTACATGGGCTCTAAGTTCTCACACAGGCCGGCTTGCAGTTTCTTGAGGACGGATTTCATGCTCATTAATCTGACAGGGGCTATTTTATCGCCTTCACTGATTGTCCCCTAGACAAAACAAGCTAAAAGACGTTTAATTTTATTTATAATAGCATTTTTCATGCTAACCTGTAAAATCCTTTTCTCGCTGAGTTCATGGGTATAGCATCTGCCACTAGGAGGCGACACCAAGCAGGAAAGGGTTAGCTGATCCTGCTCTCAGCTATACCCCTCCTGCTGACACTCAGCTGTATGAGAGCCATAGGAGAAGACAAGAGTAGGAAGAGAACTGGAGATGGTTCAGAACCAAGAGCAGGAAGGACCCATCGGGAAGAGCCAGCAATGTACTCACGGGGTGGGTGCTGTGTCCTCAATGTACTCTGTGAGAAAAGGATTTTACAAGCAAGCACAAAAAAATCCTATAATCTCGCTCGTATCATTGGCGAACACTGAAGACCATGAGACGTTAAAGAGCAGCACCATGAGGGGCGTGGCCTGACTGGGCATGTGAGCGGACGCGCGCGGGTGAGCTCCGTCACAGCATCGGACTTAATCCTGTGTAATCCTGACGCCAGCGGCATCTTTCGGCCTACAGAGTGTGGTGGGGAGAGAGATTGTACCCCTGTGTTGGTTGGGAGCCATGAAGCGCACAGCTAAGAAGGACAAGGAGGCCCGGGACGGAGCGGGGCCTGCGGCGGTGAAGCAACATGGCGCCGCGACGCCCGCAAGGATGAGAGATGTAGCGGCGAGGCTGGAGCAATTCGCGAGGGTACCCTCAGGCAATAGTGAATCGGGGGCTCCCTTGCTCAAGGTACCTGCTGTTGATGGAGGTATGCTGGATGATGGGGCCTGCGGGCCTGAAGCGTGGCAAGATGGCGGGGGTAACAGGAACATGGCGGGAATGGCGGGAAATGAGGCCTCAGACTGGGGACTCACCTGAAGTGACAGAGGAGATAGGTTCTGCACTAGGACCCTCTCTGCCAGCGGAGCCTACTACTAAAGATGTGTTTTTGGCAGTGAGGCAGTGTAGCTCTGCTCTGGCCACGCTTGCTACCTCCATGGGCTCATTACAAGAGAATATGTCATTTATACGTCATGATATCAAAAAGATTAATGAGCGCATCACAGGAGTGGAAGAAAGAGTTAGTCTCCTGGAAGATCAAATGCCTCCAGTTAAAAGGGACCTTGCTAAAGTCATACATATTACCCTGCTGATTAACAAGGCGGAGGATCTGGAAAATCGTTCCCGCCGCAACAATTTGCGTCTAGTGGGAGTGCCAGAAAAAGCGGAAGGCCCCAATGCTGTTTCCTTTTTCGAAGACTGGTTCAAGGAAAAGTTTGGCAGTAACACGCTGTCGGCCCTATTTGCCATAGAGAGAGCGCACAGGGTGCCTTCCCGCCCGCTGCCCCCTGGGGCGCCACCCAGACCTGTCCTTCTCAGGATCCTACATTTCCAGAACAGAGATACCATCTTGAGAGCCGCCAGGGATAACCCCAACCTACTGATTAATGGCAGTAAAGTATCTATCTATCCTGACTTTTCAGCCGAAGTTCAAAGGCGACGGGCCAGATTCATGGATATAAAGAGACGACTCAGACAACACAACGTAAAGTACTCTATGCCTCTATCCCTCTAAGCTTAGAGTGGTCGCTGGAGGCCATATTCATGTTTTCGAGACGCCTGAAGACGCGGTGCAGTGGGTCGACCAGAATGTGGATCTCCTTAGGCGTGAAATGGAGCGGGATCTACAGCACTGACTGTTCGGCCTCCCTGGCCTAAGGATTTGGGACGTTTACCGCTGAGGACACCATGCAGATGAGTATTCTGCTATTCTGATGTCCTATCAGTGTTCTGCGAATATGTTTTGCACTTTATATTGTTTTTTTGGTATTCGATACCGACGGTTGGAATATCTTTGCTGCCTATAGATCTCTCCTCTGAGGACTGTCCTGAGTGGCAGTCTGGCTGCACATGTTCATATTTAGTAATTTCTGTGTTTAATTCATGGTTATTCATGTTGCCCTTATTACGACCGATGCTGCATAGGACTGCTCCCTAAAGAAAACTCAGGATTGAATGCTGTTATTAGATTTCTTGAGTCTTTTCCTCTGGGTTGGATTGGGATTCATTTATCGGTGTGATCCCCTTACATGCACCAGTTACAGGAGCAATATTTGCCCCGGGTCCTTACTTCTGGATCTTTGGAGGAATTACTGGTTCCTACTAATGTCTTTTTGGGGGGGGAGGGAGGTTGGGGGGTGTTGGGGGGTGGGACCTGCAGAGAGATTGCCTAGCTCTATGTGTGTATGCAGTGATGCGTTTTATACAGAGTTTCAGAGAACCATGTGCGCATTATATCTTCTTTTTTCCCTATTATGGCAGGTAATACGCATGTCATAGTTTGGAACATTAGAGGTCTTGGAGATGCTACCAAAAGGCAGGCAGTATTTACAGCGCTTCGGAACTTCCAGCCAGCTGTCTTGTGTTTGATAGAAACACACTTTACTAAGCAATCTCAGAAGCTGATCCATAGGCCATGGATTTCGCATGCATATCATTCTACCTATTCAGCGTTCGCCAGGGGGGTCAGTATCTTGGTACATAGAGCACTTCCTTTTGAAAGTCATTCTGTGGAGATAGATGCAGACGGTAGGTTTGTGTGCTTACGCTGTACCATTTATAGAGTTCAATTATATCTGATAGCGGTGTATATTCCCCCGCCATATTCAAGCGAGGTCATTAATCAGATTATAACTGTTATCTCTAAGGGGCCCCCGCTACCGATATATTTATTGGGAGATTTTAATAAATACTTGGACCCACTCCTAGACAAGTTCCATGATGGGAGGGCACCACCGTCTGCTAGGGAGACCTCCCTGGCGAAGCTGCTGAAAGAGTTAGACATTTATGATCTATGGCGTCTCCGATATCCAGATTTACGGCAGTACTCTTGCTTTTCAGCCTCGCATAGCTCTCTGTCGCGTATTGATTTACCGTTGGGGACGCTGGAGGCGGCATCGCTAGTTTCCAAGATTGAATATCTGCCGCGTAGCCTATCGGATCACTCTCCTATACATGTGGAGCTCTGTTTAGAAACACAGGGGAAACGTGACGGTCCCTTTTTGTGGAAGCTGAACCCTTTCTGGATCCAGCTTCTAGATGAACAGGACCCCCTATGTGAACAATTGACTGACTTCTTTGCGACTAATGTGGGTACCGCAGCCCTGGGGTCAGTATGGGACGCAATGAAGGCGTATGTTAGAGGTTTATATATTCAGAGAATTAAGAGGAGGAAAACGCAAACAAAACAAACATGTGAAATGCTTGCCTGTATAGCGAGAGATAGAGAAGCTGACTACGTTGCTAATCCCTCAGAATCTACCAAATCCTTATGGCTTACAGCCCAGGAAAAATTCTCTGAATATATATTACATACTGCAGACAATAAAAGGTTTTTTCTTAAACAAAAATACTATGAGGCTGGGGAAAGCGCAGGTAGTTTGCTTGCTCGGGTTGTTAAAGCACAGGATGGCCCAACTAGGGTTAGCAAGCTCATTAATACTCATGGTGTTCAGGTGACGGACGATTCAGCTATACTGCAGGAATTTTCAGCTTACTATAGGCGCCTTTATGCCTCGACTCTCCAAGGAAGGGGAACAATAGATATTAGATCTTATTTAGCCGGAGTAGATCTGCCTAAACTGTCGCAGGAGTGGGTTAGTTATTTAGATGAACCATTGGATATTGAGGAGCTTCATGTGGCGTTGCGTTCCTTTCCTAATGAAAAAGCACCGGGCTTTGACGGCCTTCCTATTGAATTCTATAAAAAATACCCTGACATATTACTTCCCTGCCTGTTGGACACTTTTAGGGACGCTATAGAGAAAGGAGTTTTACCAGCTTCTATGAGGGAGGCAGTGGTAGTAGTTATTCCCAAGCCCAATAAGGATCCCGCTCAAGTGGAGTCTTATAGGCCCATCTCGTTACTTCCAACAGATATCAAAATCATGGCAAAAGTTTTTGCAAACAGGTTAAATAGAGCCATTTCCACTATTATCCATACAGATCAATCTGGGTTTATGCCGGACAAAAGTACAGCAATCAACTTGAGACGCTTGTTCATTAATTTACAAAGGCCTATGAACACTGCAGGGGCTAGGGCAGTTGTCTCTTTAGACGCTGCAAAGGCCTTTGATAGTGTGGAGTGGCTGTATTTATGGGAAGTTATGGAAAGTATGGGCTTTGGGCCTGTCTTTTTACAGTGGGTGAAGCTTTTATATAATCTACCAACAGCTAGAATTAAGGCGAATGGTTTACTGTCATCTCCATTCCCTTTGCATAGAGGTACGCGGCAAGGATGCCCGCTGTCGCCTCTCTTATTCGCAATAGCTATAGAGCCCCTTGCTTGTGTCCTGAGATCATCGTCCCAATGGGTTGGCTTTCCTTTGGGTAGCTGTGAAGAAAGAGTCTCGCTGTACGCGGACGATATGTTGTTGTATGTGGGTGATTTGGAGAGATCCATACACCCTCTGATGAAGCATATCACTGACTTTGGCCAGTATTCAGGGCTGACAATCAATTGGGATAAGTCGGTCATTCTCCCAGTGGATCCATTGCCGACGCAAATGGACTGGTCCCTCATCCCATTACAGGTTAAACAGAGCTTTAAATATCTAGGTATTACTGTCACGGCCTCAATAGCTGACTACATTAGACTGAATGTGGACCCATTGATCCAGAAATTTAGTGATAAATTAAAAACCTGGTGCAAACTCCCTATGTCTATTATTGGCCGCTGTAATTTAATAAAAATGATATGGATGCCGCAGCTTTTATACATATTACATAATGCCCCGGTATGGATACCACAAAGGGTTTTCTTTAAAATTCAGGGCCTTTTTAGATCCTTAGTCTGGAAAAAAAAGCAGCCCAGAATCCGGCTTGAAACTCTTCAAAAGGGGAAAACGGAGGGAGGACTTGCTTTACCAAACCCCTGGCAATACTTTCTAGCTGCCCAACTCCAACACCTGAAAGGTTGGGGACAAGTTACTGGTTTGGGATCGTCGGTTAAAATGGCGTCGCAGTTCATAAAACAAAGGGCTCCGATAGCGTTGGCAGAGATTGGAAACTATCGCTCTCTTCAAAAGACATACCCTACCTTCTCTCTTATAGCCCGAACCTGGGCTAAATTTAAGGAATTAAATGAGATACAGGGCTGCCATGATCTGACTCCCTTATGGCACAACCCGAAGTTGCCTGAAATCTTTAGACTGGAAGGCTTCTCTCCTTGGGAAGCAAAAGAAGTGGTGTTCCTGTCACAACTTCACTCAGAAGGGAACATGAAGTCCTTTGAACAGCTGCAGGCAGAATATAATCTCCCCCGCACCGCCTTCTATCAATTCTTGCAACTGAGGCACGCTTTCCAGATACAATTTAAAGAAAAGACGCAACTGGCTAAGTCACCTTTGATATTCCAACAATTGATGAGACAGGGCGGCTCTAAGGGAGTCATATCTGTGCTTTATGCCCATTTAGATATTAAGGGATCTGCTGCGGATTTGACCTCACTTAAAAACAGATGTGAAAAGGATGTGGGTCCCTTAACGCAGGCGGACTGGGGAGAGTTTTTGGCTGAGACTCCAGAGCTCTCACTTAATGAAGCGCAGAGGGTGTCCCAACTCTATCTCCTTCACAGAGTGTACAGAACCCCGGCGTTTCTTTATAAAATTGGTATTAGAGCGACTTCTGACTGCCCACGCTGTGCTGTGGCTGGGGCTGATTTGCTTCACATGTTTTGGGCATGCCCCAATCTGCATAGTTTTTGGGACGCGGTTCTTAATTTAATTGCTGAAGTAACGAAAGTTAGACTTTCCCGTGATCCCAGGGTGTGTCTGTTAGGGTTACTCGGGGATTCTGAGAGTGGGGATATTTTAGTCACATGTATCCGCAGATTACTGTTTCATGCCAGAATCCTGATTGCTAAGCACTGGTTAGATCAACAGCCGCCATCGAAAATAGAATATACAAACAGGCTGAACATGATTCTTCGCTGCGAACTGGGGATCTACTTGAAACGAAAGTGTCCAAAGAAGTTTGTTAAATTATGGCAAGGGTGGTTTGAACCGGCGGGACTGGCTTCCCATAGTTTGAGAAGGGATTACTGTAACTTACAATTAATGATATTGTAGAGAGAAAATATGGGAAATGATCATACTTAATACACTGCAATTGTAGACTAGCTCTCCATTGAGTAAACTGGTGGTATAGTTGATGCGGAATTTTGGGACGCAGACACACTGGGGCAGGTGTGGAGGAGGGGCAATCTCTCTGCGGGGGGGGGGGTTGGGAGGGAGAGGTTGAAGGTGGATGGGAAGAGTTTTATGTTGGGGCCAAAAGTTGGGCTTTATAGGGATATAATTGTTGTTAGGGGGGAGCAAAAACTTAAAAACTCTGCAGTCTGTTTGATTCCTGAGTGCATTAGATTTCCTAACATTGTATTTCTGATCTGTAATGTCGCAGTTTGATATTGTATTTTATCCTTGGAATGTAAACATTTTGCTTTGGTATTGTCTAACTGATGTTTATGCAAACGGACTGCAAATAAAATCTTACCTGATTAAAAAAAAAAAAAAAAGAGCAGCACCATGAGAAGGGAACAAAGGGAACAAAGACCAGAACAAATCTAAGGACGTCATAAGTTCCTGTACGGAAATGCGGGGAAAGGACGCACAGAAACCCTGAAAAAGGGCAGGAAGAACAGGGAACGTGAGAGAGCGGATGAACACACAGAGGCTCAGGCTGGGCAGAAGGATGACCCAGGGAAACTAACCAGGCGTTAGATGTCAGAAGAAGTGGACAGCGCACAGAATATCCACAAGACGGAGGGATCCACAAGAGAAGCATGAAGACAAGTCTGTCATAACATACGGAGCGACTGTGGAAGATGGTGTACTTTGAAGGAAGGCGATCAGAACCACAGGGAAAAAAACAAAAAACAAAACCCACCCTCGAGTCATCAACTGTGACGGCAGAAAGAAACCGATCAGAAGAAGGTGTCTGGGAAGCAGATCAGGATATCACAGGCCAGAGAACTGCACTTGTGACAAATCTTGCCTCCCATGAGACAAAGAAGTAGGGGTGTCAGAAGGAGAACCCCCCCAACTCCATGCCTGGCCACCGCTGGCAGAACACCACCCCAGCATGATGATGATGAACACGTCAGGGCTGGAGAACCTCTGTGTCAGGTAGAACAGTGGTCCACGGGGGGGGGGCGGTTAGGGTTAGGGATTGGGAAACAAAAAAACAAACAAACAAAAAACTTTGACAACCTGTTACCGGAAATTTCCTTTTCTTGAGTCCTCCACGACGGCGTTACTATAAGAGAGGCCTTCCGCCAAGAAGGCGGGGACAGGAAGAGGAATAAATTTGACTTTCCTTGACTCCTCCTCAGTGTCCAGAATAGGAGTGGAGGCTTACCGGGCTGAGGGTGCAGACGGTATCTGCGTCCATAGGTGCCGACGTCCCAGGAGCCCCTGACCACTGCAACGACCATCCCAACAAGCGGGGAAAAGACCAGGCCATGCGGAGTATTCATAGTAAACCTGCACATACAGGAGGAGCTTCCACACTATCCGGGGCAGGAAACAGCATTGATTGGGTAACGGGAGGAGAGCTTCCATATTGTTTCCTGTCCTGGGGGCGGGGAGCACCCTCCTGTCAGTGCCGTTGGGGAGGCGCCAGGGAACAGATGATCTTTTTCTCTTCTTCCACAGAAGAAGGTCCCTTTAGAGGTCAATAAGGACAACCTCCTTTCAGATGAACCGCCGAGATGTTACACCCCATGTGCCTCCTTACCAATAGGCATGTATTGTCTGACCTTTCTTCACTAGATGTGAGGATAGTGCCCTGAAGACTTCTTCCCAGCAGCTCCCTTAGATTTGAAGGCCTGCTCTACTGACCACTACCCCTCAGAAAGCCGAGGGCAATGCGCTCCCCATCCCCACAGACTTGTGCCTGTAGCGTCTACCTGGAGATCACCGAATCCTCAGGGAACCCTCGCTGTAAATGATTTCTGCTACCCCTAAGGAGTCAGCCAACTTAGATGAAATGATTAACCTGTTCTCCAGTATCCACTGTTGGAGGACCTGAGAGTAAAACAGAGTCTACCTGACGGTGGGAAAGCAGGACGACAGGTACCGGAGACAGTCCTAGAAAAGAAGCCCCCAACTGACTCAAAACTTTCATCAGTTTCTCAGAGGGAAGAAAATGTTTCTGGCACCCCGAATCCAGGAGTTTCCATAGGAAAACTATTTTCTGGGAGGGCAAGGGACTTTTCCCAGTTTATGACCCATTCCAATCTGTAAAGGAATTGGGGAGTCCAGGGACACCAGAACTTCCCACTACCAGAAGAATGTCTAAGTAGAGAACCTCTATTACGTCCAGTCTCCTCAAGTGCTACCTCTTCCACCATAACCTGAGAATATTCTGGGAGCCGATGGGATTCCAAAGAGAAGAACCTGAAAATGATCTAAGACCCCAATCAGATAAACCGCTATTCAGAGAAAATTCTTATCCTTATGTGGCAGACGGGAGAGTAATAGACATCCCTGAAGTCTAAAGAGACCACAAAGTCCCTTATTTTAGCAGATTTAGGGTGGATTTTACGCATTAGTTTCTTTAGGTTTATTATTAGATGAAAGGACCTGTTTGGTTTCTTTACTAGGAACACGGTGGAATAATAACGTGTTCCCCGTTCTCTCGACAGACCGGAGTGATCTCATTCAGGGATTATTGATGTCTTTCTCTGATGTCTGCTGAAGACTTCTGGATGGGAGACGCTGAACACAGAAGAGGAAGACAAAAGGAAACGCAGTAACCTTCCCTCATAATACCCCAGACCGAGGGGATTGCAGTCATTTTTTCCCATTCCTCTATAAAATACATTAGCCTTCCCCCAACTCGGCTTCTGAAGTCGTTGCTTCAAGGTTTTAAAATTTTGGGGGTTAAATAGAAATCCTTTGCCCCAACCAGGGGTTATTTTTAAATCAGAAAAAAATTTCCCTTCCTATATTTGTGAAGATGAAATTCTCTTTTCGGTCCCAACTGAAAAACACTTCTTGGAATCAGAAATTTTTACAAAGGCAGATAGAAAATTCAGATCCTGCTCTGAAGCATCTCAGCCCTGTTCCGAGAAAAGGGCTCCATATTTTTAATGAAGACCAACTGAAAAAATGATTTTAACCTCAATGACTACAAAAAAAAAAAAAAAAAAAAAAAAAAAAAAAAAAACCACACACATACAATGGGGCATTTTTTTTTTGGGGGGGGGGGCTTTTAAGTGGGGCAGATACCACCTTCCAAGTTCTGTTAAGACAGGCATCTACCATGGGATCTTTCAAAGTACCCCCGTCCTCAAAGGGAACAGCATTTGATTAACTAACTTGATCAAGAAAAGGTCCACCCTGGGGCAATCCCTTAGCAGCGATTCATCCTCCGCATTAGAAGGGCAATCTACATTGGATAGTGTATGGAATGAAAAGCTTCCCATCCAGGACCTTCCATGTCCTTTTAATTAATGCATGAAGGTTTTTCTGAACAGGAAAAACATTTCATCCCGAATTTCCATCTGATAAATCCACGGTGGTCCTAACAGCCTGGATTAGTTCTTTAGTGTCCTCAATTCCAACTTCACCCGCAGAAACATTCGGCCAGCTAAGGGTGTCTGGTCTTCACATGACTTACACAGAGAACAGAAGCATTACCTACAGCCCCGCTACACAGTCACAGGTACCACAACCTGCACTAACCACGTTCCATAGGGTAAGAAACAGTCTGCCCAATCCGCCTCAATAGGAACGGCTGCACTTCAGTCACTAAGACTCTCTCCACCTGGAAGGGACAATGGTGACTCTGCTTGTCCCTTTCCTTTGTTTGGTCCCTGAAGCAGGACAAATAAATGGTCAGATTTTCTGAACTGTTCGGTGGCCTGTAAGTAAAATACACCTTCTAACGTCTGGATTATGGAATAGATTTAGGTAACCTTCCTGCGACCCAAAGGAGGGCAGGGAAACCTCCTGCTGGCAGTGGAATCTGGAAAAATCCTTGGGGAGAAAGGCATGGGAATTATCCTATCCGGTAGAACTGTTAAATAAGGGGCTTAGAAAGCTTGGATCTCCCCTACTCTCCTAGCTGTTGTGATGGCTGCTTTTAATCCATTAGGCTCAAAAGGAGAGTCTAGCAGGCCCGTTAGGATGGTCCTGACATCTGGGGCCAAGAACCTGTGGAGAAACCCAAAAAAGCCTTCCAGGTTCGACTGTAGATTTTTGATGTAACAGGCTTTCTACTCTTTGGCAATGTAGATATTACTGGTTCAGAAAAACCCTTCCTTTTTAAGACTGAGCGTACAGCCTCCAGGCCCAGAGGTTGAGGTGTGGAGAACCGCACTACTGGACCTGCAGCAGAAGATCCGGTATCTGAGGAAGGCGCCAACATTCTCCTTTCGATAGACAGAGAAGGGGAACCAGGACCTCGTCGACCAGCGTGGAGCAATCAAGATTACCTGACAATCCTCCTCGAGTATCTTTGACAGGCATGTTGGGATCAGAGGGAAGGCATAAAGCAGGCCCTTTGGTCATAGAGTGGAGAAGGCGTCCACCAGGAAGGGGTTGTCCCAATAGGATAGGGAGCAGAAGGGAGTCGTCATCTTCTTCTTCTTCTTGTTCTTTGTTGCAAGGTCCAGAACAGGATTCTCCCATTTCCTGCAGATTTGCTCGAACACCTTTTGGTTTAAGGACCATTCCCCTTCTTTGAGGATGTTTCGGCTTAGGAAGTCTGCTAGGAGATTCTGATCACATTTCAGGTGGACCACGGATAAGGACAGAAGATGATTTTCCAGGAGAGCAAATATTTGAGCTGCTGTGGATTCCAATGTTGTCCGACAGGATCCTTACATTCCGAGTCTGGATCTCTGGAAGGAACCCCCTTAGGGCATATAGAACTGCAGTTCTCTTATATTTGAAGAGCTGTCTAAGGCTAGGTCCCAGGAGCCCTGGATCACTTGATGATTGCAGTGGGCAGCCCATCCGTGGCAATTACTACAGGGTTCTGTTGACGCCAAGGCCTGAATAAGCCACCAGTATAAGGAGTGTTTCAAATGCTGAGGGACAGGAACCTTTTTGTCCAGAGAGAGCTGGCTCTTGTCCCACCAGGAGAGAAGATTGTAGAGTTACCGCCGGGACGGTTGCTGTCAGTAGCCCTAATTGTAGACCTAGCTGCCAGCCTAACCACATCAGCAGAGGCATCTACCAAAAAATTAGAAGCCTGCTTAAGGACAGGTAAGGACACAAGAATCTCTTCTCTGGAGGGACCAGAGGTAAGATGGTCTTCTAATTGGGACAACCACATGAACAAGGTTCTAGCTGCATCTGTAGCTGCAACCCCCGGTCTAAGAATGGCCGTATTTGACTCCCATGATTTTTTCACAATAGATTCACCATTTCTGTCCCTAGCCCTATATCATCAAAGGGAAATGAGGATTTTTTTAAGTCCTAGCCACCGGGGCATCTACCCTGGAGTTTTATCCCAAAGGGCAGAACCCTGATCCTCAAACGGGTGCTGTATTTTCAGTAAATTTGAAATCCCTTTTCTCAGGATCTTTCCACTTGTTATTTATAAGCTGTTCTATAGTCTTGTGAACAGGAAACTTTTTGCTTTTTGGGGGTGGCTCTCCAGACTTCACCGAAGAGCTGTCCTAGAAAATAATGGGAAACCGTAACTAAAAGGTATTCCCGAAGTACAGAGAACCGCCGCCGAGGCAAAGGAGGAGAATCAGAACGGCCACCCAGTGTCCCCAGAAAAAAGGGACTTCAGAATACATGGAGGAAATGGGAGGATAACTTACTCGGGCCCTCAGAAGCCGTCTACCCCGAGTCAGTAGGGAGAGACATGCAGCTGGTGTGCGCTGAGACGCTGACTCCACGAGCCAAGGAAGCGGCTAATTCAATTTTTAAACTGGCCACCGTCTTCAAGGTTGAAGGAAACATGACTGCATCACATGACCGGAAGACGCAACCGCTGTCCCCAGCTCACCAGTGTGTGGACCACCAGAACGCCATCACCAACTGAAAACAGGAAGGCCCGGCCTTCCCAAGATGCGGAGCCTGACCCACCTGCCTGCCGGAACGTCCAGCGTCGGATAACCCCGGGGTAGCCCACACATACAGGACTGAGGCGTAGGCAGGAGGAACCTCCCCCGATCCTGCTGCAGCCCTCCTAGGAATTACCCACCAAAGACTGAGCGAAATTCATAAATGGGGCCACAGAAGAGAACCCCCAACAGTGAAGATCTCCATCCGTCCGGGGACAGGAAACAACTGGAGGGTCTCCCTGGAGGCGGGATATCCTCTGGTGCCACATGTGGATAAATAGTGTTATTACACCATTTACTGGAGGAGAGCTGGAAAGGCTTTTGCTGGATCTCTATTGGCCGCTCTGCTAACCCAAACCTTAAAGGGGTATTCCCACCTCACACATGTAGTCTGTATAGTTAGATATGGCCGTACCGATATTATCACTAATAGAATGTATTTATATAAAATGTACCGTTTAGAAGATTTGCCTATTTGTATACCCATTGTCCACACACATCAGTCAGGCCGTTGCCCCTGGTTACGACCTCCGCGGCCATGTAGTAGTGGTGGTCAGCTTGCTCCTTTTCCTGCTCCATAGAGATGAACTGATCTGGGAACAGGATCCGTTTCTCTGCGTTTTGGAAGCGCAGACAAAAATACTACAAACCTGAGATGTGTCTCCGCATGTTCATGTAATGTGCGGTCACAATACAGCAGTTACCTCAGAGCAAGCTGGACCACCACTACTACATGGCCACGGTGGTCGTAACCAGGGGCAACGGCCTGACTGATGTGTGTGGACAATGGATATACAAATAGGCAGATCTACTATACGGTACATTTTATATAAATACATTCTATTAGTAATAATATCGGTACGGCCATATCTAACTATACAGACTACATGTGTGAGGTGGGAATACCCCTTTAACCCTTCTCCGGGGAACAGTGTGAACTGAGTCCTGAATTCATGAGTTCTTTATGTGGAGAGCTGAAAGTACCTTCTAGGTTCAGAGGATAGGAGTTGTAGTGTTCTATGTACACAGGATTATGTTGTGAGTAGTAGTGTTTAGTATAAGGTGCATAAGAGAACACTACCACTCCCAACATAACCCCTTTCCATCAGAGGATGAGAGAACGGTTATGTTGGGGGTGGTAGTGTTCTATGAATAGGGGACAAGTAGTCCACAGTACTATGTGCGGTACTTACCGTACAATCCGCCACGTCTCTATACTTCCCAAGGTGCAGGGCCTGGAGATACAAGGACAACGGGTTACAACGTGGTCGCACCTCAGGACCCGGCTTTCAGGTCCCTCACTTACACAAACCGGGCTCAGTCTGCCCCCCATCGGCTCTTAGAGAGGGACCCCAAATCACCCACTAATAACCCCCCCCCTTCAAGTACCACAGCAGAGACCCCAAATCACCCACTAATAATCCCCCAAGTACCACAGCAGAGACCCCAAATCACCACTAATAATCCCCAAGTACCACAGCAGAGGACCCCAAGTCACCCACTAATAACCCCCCAAGTACCACAGCAGAGACCCCAAATCACCCACTAATAATCCCCAAGTACCACAGCAGAGACCCCAAATCACCCACTAATAACCCCCCAAGTACCACAGCAGGGACCCCAAATCACCCACTAATAACCCCCCAAGTACCACAGCAGAGACCCCAAATCACCCACTAATAACCCCCCAAGTACCACAGCAGGGACCCCAAATCACCCACTAATAACCCCCCAAGTACCACAGCAGAGACCCCAAATCACCCACTAATAACCCCCCCAAGAACCACAGCAGAGACCCCAAATCACCCACTAATAATCCCCCAAGTACCACAGCAGAGACCCCAAATCACCCACTAATAATCCCCAAGTACCACAGCAGAGACCCCAAATCACCCACTAATAACCCCCCAAGTACCACAGCAGGTACCCAAATCACCCACTAATAATCCCCCAAGTACCACAGCAGGGACCCCAAATCACCCCCACTAATAACCCCCCAAGTACCACAGCAGGTACCCAAATCACCCACTAATAATCCCCAAGTACCACAGCAGGTACCCAAATCACCCACTAATAACCCCCCAGTACCAGAGAGACCCAAATCACCCCACTAATAACCCCCAGTACACAGCAGAGACCCCAAATACCCACTAATAATCCCCCAAGTACCACAGCAGAGACCCCAAATCACCCACTAATAACCCCCCCAAGTACCACAGCAGAGACCCCAAATCACCCACTAATAACCCCCCAAGTACCACAGCAGAGACCCCAAGTCACCCACTAATAACCCCCCAAGTACCACAGCAGGACCCCAAGTCACCCACTAATAACCCCCCAAGTACCACAGCAGGGACCCCAAATCACCCACTAATAACCCCCACCCTCCAAGTACCACAGCAGGGACCCCAAATCACCCACTAATACGTCCCCCCACCCACCCAACATCACTCACCCGGGCACCAGTGTCAAGATGGACCGTCTCATAGATGCCCATGTAAAAATTCAGGATCAAACATGTCCTGGATCATACAACGGAAGCGGACGAGACCCCCCGGCTTCAGGTAATGAAGAGGAGAGTCGTTCATGCTGGGACCTGTGGGAAAAGACGCAGGAGTCAGAGGAACCATAAGTACCAGCAACTCGCAGAGTATATATATACTATATATATATATATTATAATTATATATATTATATATATATATAATATAAAGAGATCACAGTGTATATAATGTATCTATAGAATATATAAGAGATCACAGTGTATAATGTATCTATAGAATATATAAGAGATCACTGTATATAATGTATCTATAGAATATATGAGAGATCACTGTATATAATGTATCTATAGAATATATAAGACGATCACTGTATATAATGTATCTATAGAATATATAAGAGATCACTGTATATAATGATCTATAGAATATATAGAGATCACTGTATATAATGTATCTATAGAATATATAAAGATCACTGTATATAATGTATCTATAGAATATATGAATATATAAGCGATCCACCTGTATATATGTATCTATAGAATATATAAGCGATACTGTATATGAATGTATCTATAGTAATATTATAGAGCGATCACTGTGTATAATGTATCTAGTAGAATATATAAGGCGATCACTGTGGTATAATGTATCTATAGAATATATAAGCGATCACTGTATATAATCGTAATCTATAGAATATATAATAGCGATCACTGTATATAATGTATCTATAGAATATATAAGCGGATCACTGTATATAAGTAGTCTATAGAATATATAAGCGATCACTGTATTAATGTATCTATAGAAATATATAAGAGATTCACTGTATAGTAATGTTTCTATAGAATATATACGAGATCACTGTAATATAATTGTATGTATAGAATATATGATGATCACTGGTATATAAATGATATCTATAGGAATATATGAGAATCACTGATATATAATGTAGTCTATAGAATATATTAGGATCACTGTATATAATCGGTATCTATAGAGATATATAGAGATCACTGTATATAATGCTATCTATAGAATATATGAGAGATCACTGTATATGTAATGTATCTATAGAATATATAAGAGATCACTGTATAGTATATAATGTATCTATAGAATATATAAGAGATCACTGTATATAATGTATCTATAGAATATATAAGAGATCACTGTATATAATGTATCTATAGAATATATATATAAGAGATCACTGTATATAATGTATCTATAGAATATATAAGAGATCACTACTGTATATATATGTATCATATAGAATATATAAGAGATCACTGTATATAATGTATTCATAGTAATCTATATATCATGTATACTATAGAATATATAAGAGATCACTGTGTATAATGTATCTATAGAATATATGAAGAGATCACTGTATTATAATGTATCTATAGAATATATAAAGATCACTGTATATAATGTATCTATATAGAATATATAAAGAGATCACTGTGTATAATGTATCTAGAATATATAAGCGATCACTGTATATAATGTATCTATAGAATATATAAGCGATCACTGTATATAATGTATCTATAGAATATATAAGAGATCACTGTATATAATGTATCTATAAATGAATATATAAGAGATCACTGTATATAATGTATCTATAGAATATATAAGAGATCACTGTATATAATGTATCTATAGAATATATAAGAGATCACTGTATATAATGTATCTATAGAATATATAAGAGATCACAGTGTATATAATGTATCTATAGAATATATAAGAGATCACTGTATATAATGTATCATGTATCTATAGAATATATAAGAGATCACTGTGTATAATGTATCTATAGAATATATAAGAGATCACTGTGTATAATGTATCTATAGAATATATAAGAGATCACTGTGTATAATGTATCTATAAAATATAAGAGATCACTGTATAATATAGTATCTATAGAATATATAAGAGATCACTGTATATAATGTATCTATAGAATATATAAGAGATCACTGTATATAATGTATCTATAGAATATATAAGAGATCACTGTATATAATGTATCTATGTATATAATAGATCACTGTATATAAGTATCTATAGAAATATAAGAGATCACTGTATATAATGTATCTATAGAATATATAAGAGATCACTGTGTATAATGATATCTATAAAGAATATATAAGAGATCACTGTGTATAATGTATCTATAGAATATATAAGAGATCACTGTATATAATGTATCTATAGAATATATAAGAGATCACTGTATAATAATGTATCTATAGAATATATAAGAGATCACTGTATATAAATGATCTATAGAATATATATAAGAGATCACTGTATATAATGTATCACGTATCTATGTATCATGTATCTATAGAATATATAAGAGATCACTGTGTATAATGTATCTATAGAATATATAAGAGATCACTGTAGTATAATGTATCTATAGAATATATAAGAGATCACTGTGTATAATGTATCTATAGAATATATAAGCGATCACTGTATATAATGTATCTATAGAATATATAAGAGATCACTGTGTATATAATGTATCTATAGAATATATAAGAGATCACTGTATATATAGTATCTATAGAATATATAGAGATCACTGTATATAATGTATCTATAGAAATATATAAGAGATCACTGTATATAATGTATATCTATAGATCTATATATAAGAGATCACTGTATATAATGTATCTATAGAATATATAAGAGATCACTGTATATAATGTATCTATAGAATATATAAGAGATCACTGTATATAATGTATCTATAGAATATATAAGAGATCACAGTGTATATAATGTATCTATAGAATATATAAGAGATCACTGGTATATAATGTATCTATAGAATATATAAGAGATCACTGTATATAATGTATCTATAGAATATAGAATGTATATAATGTATCACGTATCTATGTATCATGTATCTATAGAATATATAAGAGATCACTGTGTATAATGTATCTATAGAATATATAAGAGATCACTGTATATAATGTATCTATAGAATATATGAGAGATCACTGTATATAATGTATCTATAGAATATATGAGAGATCACTGTGTGTATAATGTATCTATAGAATATATAAGATCACTGTATATAATGTATCTATAAATATATAGATATATATTGAATGTATATAGAATATATAAGAGATCACTGTGTATAATGTATCTATAGAATATATAAGAGATCACTGTATATAATGTATCTATAGAATATATAAGAGATCACTGTATATAATGTATCTATAGAATATATAAGAGATCACTGTATATAATGTATCTATAGAATATATAAGAGATCACTGTATATAATGTATCTATAGAATATATGAGAGATCACTGTATATATGTATCTATAGAATATATGAGAGCATCACTGTATATAATGTATCTATAGAATATAGAGAGATCACTGTATATAATGTATCTATAGAATATATATAAGAGATCACTGTGTATAATGTATCTATAGAATATATAAGAGATCACTGTATATAATGTATCTATAGAATATATAAGAGATCACTGTATATAATGTATCTATAGAATATATAAGAGATCACTGTATATAATATCTATAGAATATATAAGATCACTGTATAATATATAGAATATATAAGAGATCACTGTATATAAATGTATCTATAGAATATATGAGAGATCACTGTATATAATGTATCTATAGAATATATGAGAGATCACTGTATATAATGTATCTATAGAATATATAAGAGATCACTGTATATTAATGTATATAGAATATATAAGATCACTGTATATAATGTATCTATAGAATATATAAGATCACTGTATATAATGTATCTATAGAATATATGAGAGATCACTGTATATAATGTATCTATAGAATATATAAGAGATCACTGTATATAATGTATCTATAGAATATATGAGAGATCACTGTATATAATGTATCTATAGAATATATGAGAGATCACTGTATATAATGTATCTATAGAATATATAAGAGATCACTGTATATAATGTATCTATAGAATATATAAGCGATCACTGTATATAATGTATCTATAGAATATATAAGAGATCACTGTATATAATGTATCTATAGAATATATAAGAGATCACTGTATATAATGTATCTATAGAATATATGAGAGATCACTGTGTATAATGTATCTATAGAATATATAAGAGATCACTGTATATAATGTATCTATAGAATATATAAGAGATCACTGTATATAATGTATCTATAGAATATATAAAGATCACTGTATATAATGTATCTATAGAATATATAAGAGATCACTGTATATAATGTATCTATAGAATATATAAGAGATCACTGTTATATAATGTATCTATAGATATATAGAGATCACTGTGTATATATGTATCTATAGAATATATGAAGATCACGTATATATGTATCTATTAGAATATATGAAGATCACTGTATATAATGTATCTATAGAATATATAAGAGATCACTGTGTATAATGATCTATGATATATATAAGAGATCACTGTATATAATGTATCTATAGAATATATATATAGATCACTGTATATAATATGTATCTATAGAATATATAAGAGATCACTGTGTATATATAATGTATCTATAGAATATATAAGATCACTGTATATAAATATATAAGAGATCACTGTATATAATCTATAGAATATATAAGTATCAGATCACTGTATATAATGTATCTATAGAATAATATATAAGAATCGATCACTGTATATAATGTATCTATAGAATATATAAGAGATCACTGTATATAATGTATCTATAGAATATATAGAGATCACTGTATATAATGTATCTATAGAATATATGAGAGATCACTGTATATAATGTATCTATAGAAATATATAGAGATCACTGTATATAATGTATCTATAGAATATATAAGATCACTGTGTATAATGTATCTAGGAATATATAAGCGATCACTGTATATAATGTATCTATAGAATATATAAGAGATCACTGCTTATATATGATCTATAGAATATATATAAGTAGATCACTGTATATAATGTATATCATAGTAATATATAAGAGATCACTGTATATAAATGTATTCTATAGAATATATAGAGAATCACTGTGTATAATGTATCTATAGAATATATAAGAGATCACTGTATATAATGTATCTATAGAATATATAAGAGATCACTGTGTATAATGTATCTATAGAATATATAAGAGATCACTGTATTATATGTATCTATAGAATATATAAGAGATCACTGTATATAATGTATCTATAGAAGATATATGAGATCCACTGTGTATAATGTATCTATAGAATATATAAGAGATCACTGTGTATTAATCGTATCATAATAGAATATATAAGAGATCACTGTGTATATAATGTATCTATAGAATATATAGATCCACTGTATAATAATGTATCTAATAGAATATATAAGCATCACTGTATATAATGTATCTATAGAATATATAAGAGATCACTGTATATAATGTATCTATAGAATATATAAGAGATCACTGTATATAATGTATCTATAGAATATATAAGAGATCACTGTGTATAATGTATCTATAGAATATATAAGAGATCACTGTATATAATGTATCTATAGAATATATAAGAGATCACTGTATATAATGTATCTATAGAATATTATAGAGATCACTGTATATAATGTATCTATAGAATATATGAGAGATCACTGTATATAATGTATCTATAGAATATATAAGAGATCACTGTGTATATATCTATGTATCTATAGAATATATATAGCAATATCACTGTATATAATGTATCTATATAATATATAAGAGATCACTGTATTAATGTATCTATAGAATATATAAGAGATCACTGTATATGATCATGTATAATGTATCTATAGAATATATAAGAGATCACTGTATATATAATGTATCTATGTATAGTAATAGATATATAAAGAGATCACAGTGTAATATAAATGTATCTATAGAATATATAGAGATCACTGTGTATATATGTATCTATAGAATATATAGAGATTCCACTGTATATAATGTATCTATAGAATATATAAAGATCACTGTTTATAATGTATCTATAGAATATATAAGAGATCACTGTGTATAAATGTATCTATAGAATATATAAGAGATCACTGTTATATAAATGTTATCTATAGAATATATAAGAGATCACTGTATATAATGTATCTATAGAATA